>MJUU01043487.1:14527-41210 GCA_002080025.1 Modiolus philippinarum | reverse complement strand
GAAACAAGATACCAAATCCCTTAACCAAGGACACCAATCGAATGTAAGGCACGGGATGAAGCCTCAATATTGAAATGGATATCAAATTTGATTAAAAAAGAAAACCAGAAAACGCACAGAAAAATTTTCGTGTAACAAATATTTTATTTCATGGTTTGGTGAATACCTTCGGAGTCCTCTGATCCACCAAACCAATAAAAATCACCCATTGGTTTCAAAATCCGGAAAACAGCTTTATACTAAATTGTGAATTTGTAATATTTAAAATTAGTTTCAAGATGTACCATTTTTGTTGGTACAATCTGAAATTTATTTTTTATCAGAGAACCGAGGGGAGTACGATTGATAGAAATGTTTTCCTATAGTTACTTTTATTTTGGAGTATGATGATATTTAATGCATAAGACACACTTTTTTATTTGAAATTTCAACGTACATTAATGACAAGCGTTTTAGCTTTGACTCCCTAATACAGAATTTCCAATTTTTGTCTTTCCTTATGACTGGATCAGTGTAATTGTAGCTTATGAGGTTAAGTATATATCTATGCATAATTATGTCAAGATCAAGGTACATTATCGTTTCTTGTACTTTTGTAGGGTTAAAGATAACGCAACTCCTTAAAATGATTCTTTCTCATACAGACTTGTATCGACTTCTTGTGCTTTGTCATTTAATTCTCGATATATCTTTGAAAAAGGATTTAGTTTTGCCTTATTAATTATCATAATGACTATATTCTATTGCATGAGTTTCTGCATATACAAATAACAAAATGCTTTTATACTTGCATCAAAATTTTACATTATAGGCAAAAACTAATAGGTGAATTGTGTTATTTCACAAAATAGGAATCTTCTAGTCGTGAGTCAAAGCTATCCTGCTAGTCGTAAATATTGATTTCAGGCGACCAGTGCAATCAACATACAAATGAAAGTCAAGGTGTAATGGTGATAATTTATTCATGGTCTCTTTATTTTCAAGTTGGGAGAGAAGTAGCATTTAGGTTGCCCAAGATTTACAAACTATTTAGATCGGATCTATTCTAGTGAATCTGAAATTTCAGAGACAACCTATATTCATATAAAGCAAAGTTTATCAAAGGCTTCTACAACAGAAACAAAACAAATAGCCCTGTCATTTAATTTCATCTTCAGATAAATAGACGATGTACTTTCTCTTAATAATTTACAGAAAATTTACTTCAGATCTACCCCAGTAAAACTGAAATCAAGAAGACAACCGATATATGCAAAACGCCTTCATACCTTGAGATTTTTGACACATTGATGACCATTGACGTTTGAAATCTAGGTCAAATGACAATCGTGATGATTTGACTTCCTAATTGTGAAACAGCAATAAATCTACTTTCCAAACAAATGAAGTGTTTATTTCACATTTAATTCATCATTGTGGAACTTGTAGTTCAGACGAAAACTATGTGGACAGAGCAAAAATCAAGATAAAAAAATTGCTGAGTCAGTGAGTCAGGGATAGTTGAGTCGTTGTTACTTACGTCCCTTCAGACATTCTATGTCCGTCGCCAGGACATTATAAAGAGCTATGAACAGTGTCATTAATGAAAACGGACATTTTAAGCTAGATTCACATCTTCCCCGATTTGACGTTACCGAATCTTACTTTAACCTGGGTTGACCAAATGACAGTGTCAAGGTGTTTTATACAGAGCAGAACGATGGTCATCTTTCAGGAGCACCTGATATTATTCTGTTTTTTTTTCAGAGTTCACACAGTTCGTGTTGTAATTTTGAGTGTTTTATTTGTAGTGTGTGTGTGGTTGTGTAGTGTTCTTGATTTTTCCTTGTGTCTGGACGTTTTTTTTATGTATTCTTCTGCTCTTGTTCTTTTTTTCTATATACACAATCCACATTTGTGTAACGAAATAATGCTGAAGTTTTCATCGTCCTGCTTTGGGCTTTTTGTTATCCCCCTTTGTTCCTTACTGCTGCTTCAATTCTTATTTTTTAACTTTCATTTTATAATAAGTTATGTTTTTTTTCTTTACGATTTCTGTATCCGCTGGCTAAAACGCACGGATGTAGCGTTGTTGGACAATAAGCAATGGATACCATTATTACGGTTGCTTGGGAACGTCTTGAACTTACTGTGAGGTACATGCAAAGCTTTTTGCTGATGGCCTCATGGTGACTTCAAGATGAAGAACAAAAGTAAAAGCCTCGTTCTATTGCTTGGTTCTACTATGTATTTGTGAAGACTTGTGCATTTACTATATATCCTTTTATTGTTCATTTCTATTATTCTCTGATAATTACAAACTGACACCTTTTAATTCAACTGTTTTGTTTTGAAAACATAGTTTCTGGACGTTTACTGTTTATACTGGGTTGTAATGTTATGGACATTGCTATTGACTGAGTTATGATAAGCACAAAATTACATAATGAAGTTCGTATTAAACTTGATGTTGCATAAACGTATAAGAATGTTTTGACACATTCCCCGTTTCCCTTCTTTTTTCTATTTATCGTAGTGTTTCGTTTTGTGAGTTCGGGGAATACCTAAAGTCGAGACAGAAGCAATTACAACGGTTACTTACTGCTATTTTTGACAACATCTCCATCAGTTGTCTTTTCTCTTCATTAACTTCTTTCCATAAGTAGGAATGTTTCGAGGGTAAAAAACGAAGGAAAGGGAATAACGAATATAAAGCATCAACACCTGGATTGCCCAATTCATTATTATCATCGTTCAGTCTTTTTAGTAGTTTCTGTAGTTCACCATGTCTACCAAACGAATGTCCTATTATCTGTAATATGAAACGATAAAAGATAAACAGGATTCGATTGTCCTTTCCCCTCTAACCGAAGATAAAAAAAGATTAATTATTAGTAATTGTCTACGACAAAAAAGGTTTCATGTTTTTTTTCTATTGTATTTGGTTTAATGGTTTCTCGTTCAAAGGATGAGTGGCAATAAGACCCATATTTGGCCCAAAAAAATCAAGTTGTTTAAAATAGTGTGATATTTATGGGAAATATTAACTATTACATCTGGCTACAAAGAAAACATATAATAATACGAATTCCTTTCATTTTGACGTTATTGTGACATCACCAGGAGCCGTCTTTTTGAAAGAAAATCAGAAAATCTGCAATTTTGAATGTTCTCAAAGCAAATTTTCTTTAAGTGAACATGGGGCACATGCAATCAACAACTTCAAACTTTCAGAAATGATGTATTTCACCATTTTACACATTTTGACTAAATATGAAGTTGTTATTCGGATGTGCCCATATTTTTCAAAGCACAAAAATGTGCAAAACACAGCAAATATCTATGAAATTCTGACTATTTCCAAAAATATAGCTTTTGAGTTAACTGATTATCATGAGAATCAAACTGATATGGAAAAAAGCTTTATCATTTTCATAAAGCCCTATATTTGTTCAATGTTTCAGGAACATAAGACATCTGTTTGTATAGTTTTAGTTTCATGGTAAATCTTGGGCCAAAAATGGGTCTTACTGCCACTCATCCTTTATTGTACGATACATGTACGCTTATTACATTGACAAAATATATAATGCATGGTCTTGAAAAGGGACATCTAAAGATAAAGCAGGTCATCTTGATATGAAAATATTTGCAAATTAAACAAAATTATACATTTGATAATCTTAAATAAAAAAAAATAACGAAGTTACTGTGAATTTTTATTCTGCAAATGCGCATTTCGACAACTTATGTCTTTTCAGTGCAGATAAAATCGAAACATTTGGAAGACCATCAACTCAAAGATGTTTAAAACTGATAGAGAACAATTAACCAATACGACCTAAATGTAGGGCCAAGATTAGCTAAGAGCAGATTTTTGCATGAGGGAGATACTCCTTAGTTTTCAACAAAAGTTACAAAAATTTAGATATTGCAAGGTTGCAATAGAATCGGCTTTCGGGTCAGGGCCGAAGTACCGACTACTGGGGTGGTGAATACCCTCGGGGACTGACAGTCCACCGGCAGTGGCATCGATCCAGTGGTAACAAATAACAAAATACCGAAGTTACTGTGAATTTTTATTCTGCATGTGCGCATTTCGACAACTTATGTCTTAAAATAATCTGTTCCTTTTCACAGTTTTGAATTATTGTTACAGAGAAGCCAATTATCTTCATTGTTGAAGCATCTTAGTCTACTCCAAAAAATACTTTTATTGAATGATGGGGACTGCTTTAATTCTTTTTAATTCTTGTTGTAGAGTATAGCAAATAAATATTTTTTATACTGAATAATAGCAAGTGCTTAATATATCGAGTTGCTTTTGCATAGTACTGAACACTAGAAAATTTTGGTCGTTTCCGCCGGTAGAATTGCGAACGACTAAATGTTCCGACAGCTTAGCAAAATCTAAAATTATTAAAATGTTAAAAGTCTTTTGAATTGTGCGTTATTCGAAAAACGCAATAAACTACAAATAAGGAGCCAATATGTGTTCATTTTTTTGCGTTCCATTGTTTTGGGTGATTTGTTAACACTAAAGACCTGTGATAGTTGCGACAGACTGGATACTCAAAACATACAAAATTTATGTTGATTTGATTAAGAGTATTTTGTTTTCATTTTTTCCATTTATTTTTTTATATTTCTGTAATATATTGATATAATGGCTCGATGCCTCATCGCATCAGGTTTCAAAGAGTAATGGGTAATGAAAAAAAAAAGATAAATATTTATCTCTAATTTCTAGCGAATTGATAGATTAGTTATCGATATAATATATAGTGCAACCGGATGTTGATGCAATTAACATCAGCATCATTGTCTAGCAAAATGGTTTATAGAAAAAAGAAGGGAAACGGGGAATGTGTCAAAGAGACAACGACTCAAAGGGGAGCAATAACAACTCAAAGCCACCATAAGATCTTCAATTAACGGTGAGAAAACGCCACACCGAACGGCAGGTCGGCCCCTGAATAAAGAGTAATCATTTTGTGCGAAATAAACATCATCCTGGACTCCTATAGACATAAAGTAAACTAACTAGAAAAAAGACAAGACACACAAAGGCTTAATAAATTTCCTGGCTTATGACAGGCGCAAACCTGCTGCGGCGGGTTAGTGTTATTGGGCCCAATATTTTATTGTATATTTATGACTACAATTATTCAATTTATTGATAATATGACATTTTTATTAAAAATATTTCACTAAACATTTTTTAATGAATGTCGCAATGATACACATAGCAACCACGGTAGCATCAAAACGGCTGCATATTTGAGAATGGAGACTACTGAGATCACTTTACTTCAAATAAATTAAGTAGAAATTAGAGAAACAATCTCTAACATTGGTTTCCAGTTTAACCTCGAACTTTAAAATTTGAAAAATTCAACAATCTCGATTTGAGAAATACAAGTAATAAACTAGATCTCAATCGATTTGTGAGAGACGTTATACTGGAGGAGTTAAAACAAAATCTGGAACAATTATTAACTGTAATAGCAACATTCATTGTAGAACATCAAATGTCGTGCACGGAATTTATTGCTCTAAATGTAAATACATTGTGTGTGTGGGAGAAACCGAGACCATGGTCAAGACAAGAATGCAGAATCACTTAACCGATGTACGGAAAAAAAGATTGAAAGACAGACCAGTTGCTATTCACTTTAATTCTCCTGGCCATTTAATTGACAATTTCAAATATGTAGGAATACTAATCAGTAGAAAAGAAAATCAAGCATATAGACAAACAAGAGAATCCCTTTTTATAAAAATATGTAATACAAACGGGAAGGTCTTAATATAAAACAGTAACTGTATATTGGCGTTTCTACCTTTTTCTAGTCATCAGCATTTTTTCTGTTAACAATTTGTGTAAAGTATCAAGATCAAGATTAACGTTATCTGTGACGTAACATTGTTTATTCTGTATCTAGTGACATTTTTGTTTTGCATCTGATGAAGGCGGCTGTGTCGCTGAAATATAATGCAAATGCTTTGTTCAATAATAAACTAAAAATAATGTTAGAGACTACATTATTTTTACACATTACTACTTACGAGCGTTTCAACAGTATTAAATATGAACTCTTCAACCATATACTTAGGACAAACGGGTTGACCATAGAGGCTTTCAAATTCGATTATCATATGTCTTAAATTTTTATTAACTTCGGCTTCTATCCGCACAAGACCTTCGCCATACGCTTTTATTTGAATGTGCAATAATTTTCTGCGCACCGTCCAACATTTGTCAAGGGAGGAAAATCCAACATCTGAGTAGTTTTCCTGAACATATTTTCCAATGAAAGACGGTGGTCTTGCAGCACAAATCGTCCCACTTGGTTGTTGTAAAAATGTATCCCGTATGATTTCTGAAGAATTTAAACTCACAAATTTCTGTCCAAAAATTTTGAATTTAAAAATATCGCCGTACTGCCAGCTCAATCTATGTAGTATTAAATACATCTTCTCGTATTCCATTTGAAAAAAGTTACCGAAAATCGGTATACCCTTTGGTCCGGGTATTGATTTAGTATTTGTGCCTTTCTTAGTAAAGACAACCACTAGAAAAAGCACTGTACAAACGACGGCTGCCAAAATCACAAGAAACATTTTAACTTCTAACTTCAAGAAAAGAAAAATAGATAATAAGCGATTTGTTGTCAACACTCGATTACGTAATTGATTCGTGTGTTACCTATTATCTTCTCCATATCAAATTGTTATTGCATAATTTAGTTTTTTGTATAATGAATGAAGAGGCATCTGCACACATCAATTATGTTATTAACAATGAATATACAATATTTTACGAAAGGATATGGAGTAAATGAACATGAGACCATAACACATATGTTAACTCCAACTGTAATAATTTTAATGAGCTGTATGGCCATTTCAGAAATTTATTCCTCACCAGCAGCACTAGAATCCAAACAAAGGATATTCATAAGTTCCAAAATGTTAAAATGCATAAAACCAAACGAAATCCGAATAATCATCGGTAATATCAAATATAGCTAAGGACAAAACTACGACGGTGGGAGTTAATCCTGCGGTTTTAGAATTTACAGAAATTTAGATAATAGTAATTGAACAAAGTGAACACAAGATATATTATCTCATGTACAAGTACACCATATCTAAGAAAAATAAAGAGCATACATCTCTACCAAGGGGAATAGTTTTACCAACTCAACAAGTATATATTACCATGCATAAATGCACATCTATTCATATGATTAATGAATCACAAAACTCTTTATTCAAACATGGTGACTAAAATCACCCCCGGTAAACCTGTACACCGTGCTACCAGGATAGTGACTAACTGTACGCAGGGTAGTGCAAAATAAACAAGAAAGAGGAGTGCTGACGAAAAATAAGTTGAACAATTTTCATTTTATAAGGACATTATGTTTCACTTTGATTTATAATATATAAGATTTGGAGGTGCCGGTCCACATTATGTGGTATGTGTCGCTTTCGAGTTGTATTGATTGCTTATGACTGTATAATTAGCAATAGTATTACTGTACGCAATTTCAGCTGGTTAGGACTAAGCGTACAGTTGGTAGCAACTTACCGAAATTCGAACTGTACGCAGGATAGGATTTTAACTGCACGCAGGGTAGGAATACATATACGAAAAATAAAGCGTATTACACTCCGAAAAGTCGTTGTGCGAAATTAAAGCCCTTTTAGACATGCAAATTAAGTGAAAGTTTACTTCACCAACCATATTTTAGAAACACCGAATCTGTAAATTTTGGATAGTAAATAACGGTTGGATATTTTGCTTGTTCTTGTATATAAATCATATACGAACGATTCATTTAGTGCAACGTCAACATTTCCAAAATAAACCTTGCACAAAAAACTTAACCTAGCGATGATAAAATATTATTACAAGACGGAAATTACCAGGGTGGCCGCAATACGTAACTTTTGAGTCGTGTTCACTCCGGATATTTTTTTATATTACATATGGTATAAGTTCCTATTAATCTCATTGGCTAATACGCTCACGTGATTTTAAGAATATTCAGTATATTTCAGCGTTGTTTCTAATTTTAGGTATATTGACGCCGTGTTTCTATTTTTAAGTATATTGACGCTATGTTTCTATTTTTAGTTTTATGTCTGGTTGGACTTTCAGGCTATAGTTTTTCACTGAGGAAAGTCTTATGAAAAAAAATATTTTAATAAATATTGGAATACGCTTTACACATTAATAGGAGTTTCCGCCAAAAGGGGATATCAAAATGTTTTTACAGAGTACCCACTGAAATCATTGAAAAATATATTTAACAGTTGTCACATTTTTTTAATTGCACACTTCATGTTAACAAGCTAATATTACAGGCTTACTTGTTTGGTTTTTTTTATCCTCATATATAAGAGAAATGTCGGCATTTATTCATCCTATGAGCACTCATTTAACCCATTCTACTTGATGATCCTTGATGGCAGATCCACACAGCTTTCAAATAAAGGTTATATTTCTAATTAAATTCCGATGTACTGACAAAATTTTCCTCCACAAAAATGTAATGAGATACCATAAAACTACATATGTAATATAAGAATGATGGACTTTTTACTCTGTCAATATGTTAAATATGGACCTGTTAGGAATATATTGACCTCGGACTTCGTCCTCGGTCAATATATGCCAAACAGGTCCATATATAACATATTGACTTCGTTAATAGTCCATAATTGATAAATATGTTTTATCAATCCATCAATACATTGAAAGGAAATCACTAATTAAATTATATTCATAATTAATATATTTGTAGGGCTTCAGGTATTTTTTTTTCTTTTTTTCAATTAAAATTTAGCTCAATAATTGTCATGTAGGACAAATTTTAGGTACACTTCAATTTCAAAAATATCTTGTTTTTATGAGATATATATATATATTTATTTCAATAGATCAGGAATCTAGTTATCCTTCTAGTATTTTTAGCCTTCAACTACTATATTCCTAAACCAATCCATGTAATTTGAGGAAACTTTCAGAGAATCTTTATCATATGATGCCATAGTGCACCGCCTATTTTAGATTTTGATCTGAGCAAAATTGGGGGTTTCCGAAAGCCCTACATGAACTTAGGTGTGCATTGTCATTAAGGGGTACTGTTGTGGTATCCGCAACTCCTCCCAAACAAGTGAATGGAGTTTGATGAAACTTTCAGAGAATCTTTATCAACGCAGATCATAGTGCACCTCCTATTTTAAATTTCACTTAACAAATGTTTGGAGTTTCCCATACCAAAATTTTACTTGGACTCTGTCATCCATCTATCTTATGTGGGGGAGCGGGGGTATCATTTAGTGAGCTATGCTCACACTATTTCGAGTTTTTATTCTTTAATGAAATAAATGATTTAAATAAAAATGAGTTTTATAGCTAAATTTTTTAAATTTGCAATCCAACTAGACATGATTTAATATTAATTATGAACATCGTGATTGTATTAGTACTTAAAGTAACTTCAAATACGTCACAATACAATTAAAGGGGGTGGTATTCTCGACAGACGGGGAGTATATTCGATGTAGTGGTGGTAAACCAATACCGCCCTGACAGTTAGCCAATCAAAAATAAAGGGAATTTATAATATGATATCTTCAGTAACTTACAATGTGTTTTGTATGAATTTGAACTCTAAAAATCTTTTCATTGGCTCCAGTTGTCATTTCATCAACCGATATATCTGGAAAAATTTGTTGTATGATGGGAAAATCAGACTTTATGAATGCAAATTGTTTTTTTTTTTGGAATGAAAAATTAATGTATGGCAGGAAAACCACTCTCTTTGACCTCTGAGAATTGTTTTAATTTGCTCAAAGGAAACATGCGATTACACTCAACCGATGTGTGTACACAGCTGAATCAATGGATAAATATAAGTCATTTTAATGTCCAGTTATTGAACGTTGATAACTTGTTGAAATATTATGCCGTAATGAACTTCAGTTCTATCAGTCTAAGCTTTATCCAAGGCCGTAATTAATAAAGTTGATGTTAATATTTCCTGCCATTATTCAGGCAATTATGAATGAAAATTACGCGGTTTCTTTTTAGGCCACGCCTCCTGTCATGCAGTCACAAAAATCAATAATCTGATTATTCGTGTTTGTAGAATGAAAAAAACACAAGAAGGTCGACATTTTTTCATTCACAAATTCGTACAAAAAAAAAAAAATATTAGCAAGCGAACTTTGGCCTGTTATAGCGATTTGGAAGGCTTAAAACTTCTTGAAAGAATCCCGCTGAGCGGTCGCCTATTAAGGAGTCTTTACGCCTTTCAAATCGCAATAACTGGCCAAATTCGCTCTTAATAATATATTTTGGATTATTTTATATCAGATTTAAATAATCTTTCCCGATTGGTCCAAAGATGATCAACTGGTATTCATTAATCTATGGTAATTATTCTATCAATCAATATCACGATATTGACCGGTCCCAATTTTCTGATATTGACCGGTAGCTTTAACTGTGCTTTATGAATTGTATTCACAATACAGTTGTTTTTTTCAACAAACATGCTAACTGAAGTGTTTAATGTGACTGTATTAAATTTGTAATTTCCAAAACAATGTATGTTAAATTTTATGCACCTGTTGTTTTTTTGATATGTTAAAGTTAACAAAATATAACGTGATTACATATATAAATAACAGATCGGCAAAAATTTCAGATGACTGTTGTATAGAGTAATAGTACATATTGTTTTGTTTAATTTAAAGATAATTGTTTGACTTCTTCGTTGTAAAAAGAAAGAAAGGTAAAAACTCAAATATTTTATGTCAGTGACTTTAAACAGGGTATGGTTTCAACTGATGAAAAATAAAATGTAAACGTTCTTCAATAAAATAAACACAATGGTTACTTATATAGAGAGAATTATAGCCCTTGGATAGCGATATGGACTGACACCTGGATAATACCCTCGCCTACGGCTCGGACATTAGCCAAATGTCAGTCCATATCGCTATCCCTCGGCCAGTCTATATCTTGTGATAATTCTCTCTATAAGTAACTATTATATAAATATATCTTCGATAATGTTAAAATGTACTCTTTTTGTTATTTTGGGGGTATGAAAATGATTCAATAATTAATTAAAATAGTTCTACCCTGCGTACTGCTTATTCGCTACCAACTGTACGCTTAATCATACCCTGCTGAAATTGCGTACAGTAATACTTTTGCTAATATTACAGTCATGAGCAATCAAGACAACTTGAAAGCGACACATAATTTGGATTATTAATTAATAATCAAATGCTACGAGTCACAATTCATGGCAAAAATTCAAAAAGACCCTTCTAAACAGTATTTAGTGGATAAATTTAACAATACATATAGATATTTGGACGATATTTTGGCTTCAGATAATCCTGAATTTTCTAAACTTACAGATGAAATTTATACTGCACAACTTACATACAGGGCTCTTATACATCAGGGCATTTTACATCCAAACTTCTATGGCAATATGATTTACAAAGCGCATAAATTCAAAAATACAAAATATAGACACAAATGATCAGATGAGATACTACATAGGAATAATATTAAAATTAAAAAAAAAACAAAAAACAAAACAAAACAATAAAGCTTAAGTGAACAAGAACACAGTGTTTTAAAATATATATTTTATGATCGAATTTTTGACTCTGCAGTTTTTACTAATTAAAAATTAACACACTTGAAGGGATCAAATAGTTTGAAACCAAAAATGCAAAGACTAAATAAATGTTCTAGTTATTTATCTGTTGAAAAATGTTTTCTGTGACATAGTTTTTTTTATATAATATTAAATTTAAATTAAAGAAGTTTCAAATTCGAAATTCTATATAAATCTATACTGTGTCAATTTCTTTTCAAAACAAGATAAGATAAACCCCACCTTAATGAATGCACAATGACTTGGATATTATTAAGTTTCAAATACGATATGTTTCGTTTCATTCAAGCTATTGTGAACAATTAAAATGAAATCTGACATCAGTAAACGACTATCATACAAATCAATGTTATGTAAAATATCAACAGTCGGCAAGTATTTTCTGAAATATAAGACCGGAGAACGGACACCAATTAACTTGTAAAGGCACGCATATACTTTGACAGTGTTATTGCAAATCAAATTAAAATTAATTTACTTCCATCATCTATTTATATATATAGTCTGTGTTACATGTTACCAAAAGCTATATTTTTATAGCCTAGGTAGCCGCTAGGTCTAGGGAGCTGTACGTAGTGCAGGCCGTGTTGCCATAGATGTCACAACAGTGATGGTGTCGAAAGACATTGAATCCTCACTGCTATACACACAGCTGATCTGCACGAGCACCTATACATCATGTACTGCGTTACAACCCTAGATTAAACCTACGAGGAGGTATCACCCAGGTACCGAAAGCTATATTTTTATAGCCTAGGTACCCGCGTTGTCTAGGGCGCTTGACGTAGTGCAGGCGGTATTGCCATCGATGTCACAACAGTGATGGTTCGAATCCCGGAGAGGGAACTACCAATGTGCAGATCTAACAATGTTGGGTTGATTTTCAGAAGTATAGATAAATAATTCATCAAGCGTAGTATAATGTCTTACGATATTATCCATTGCACAGGTTTAGTATGAAGAGTTGTCACATACTTCAAACAACTATATAAAGTTATAACTTTGTGTGGCGGCATTCCTTGTCGAAAGACATTGTATCCTCCCTGCTATATACACAGCTGATCTCCACGAGCACCTATACATCATATACTGCGTTGCAACCCTAAATTAAACCTACGAGGAGGTATCACACGGTTACCGAAAGCTATATTTTTATAGCTAAGGTAGCCGCGTGGTCTAGGGCGCCTGGACGTAGTGCAGACGGTGTTGCCATATATGTCACAACAGTGATGGTTCGAATCCCGGGGAGGGAACTACTAATGTGCAGATGTAAAAATGTTGGTCTGAGTTTCAGACGTATATATAAATATATCATCAAGCCTAGTATAATGTCTCACGATATAATCCATTGGACAGGTATAGTATGAAGAGTTGTCACATATTCCAGACACCTTGTCGAAAGACACTGAATCCTCTCTGTTATACACACAGTTGATCTGCACGAGCACCTATACATCACTAACTGCGTTACAACCCTAGATTAAACCTACGAGGAGGTATCACACGGTTACCGAAAGCTATATTTTTATAGCCAAGGTAGCTGCGTGGTCTAGGGTGCTGGACGTAGTGCAGACGGTGTTGCCATATATGTCACAACAGTGATGGTTCGAATCTCGGGGAGGGAACTACTAATGTGCAGATATAATAATGTTGGTCTGAGTTTCAGACGTATATATAAATATATCATCAAGCCTAGTATAATGTCTCACGATATAACCCATTGGACAGGTATAGTATGAAGAGTTGTCACATACTCCAGACACCTTGTCGAAAGACACTTAATCCTCTCTGTTATACACGCAGCTGATCTGCACGAGCATCTATACATCATGTACTGCGTAACAACCCTATATTAAATCTACGAGGAGGTATAAACCGGTTACGGAAAGCTATATTTTTATAGCCTAGGCAGCAGCGTGGTCTAGGGCGCTGGACGTAGTGCAGGCGGTGTTGCCATAGATGTCACAACAGTGATGGTTCGAATCCCGGAGAGGCAACTACCAATGTGCAGATCTAACAATGTTGGGCTGATTTTCAGACGAATATATAAATAATTCATCAAGCCTAGTATAATGTCCCACGATATTATCCATTGGACAGGTATAGTATGAAGAGTTGTCACATACTTCAGACAACTATATGAAAATTAAAACTTTGTGTGGCGGCATTCCTTGTCGAAAGGCATTGAATCCTCTCTGCTATACACACAGCTGATCTGCATGATCACCTATACATCATGTACTGTGTTACAAGCCAAGATTAAACCTACGAGGAGGTATCAGCCGGTTACCGAAAGGTAAATTTGTTTTGCCTAGGTAGCCGCGTGGTCTAGGGCGCTGGACGTAGTGCAGGTGGAATTCCCATAGATGTCACAACAGTGATGGTTCGAATCCCGGGGAGGGAACTACCAATGTGCATATCTAACGATGTTGGGTTGAATTGCAGACGTATATATAAATAATTCCTCAAGCCTAGTATAACGTCTCACGATATTATCCATTGGACAGGTATAGTATGAAGAGTTATTACATACTTCAGACAACTATATAAAAATTATAACTTTGTGTGGCGGCATTCCTTGTCGAAAGACATTTATTCCTCTCTGCTATACACACAGCTGATCTGCACGAGCACCTATGCATCATGTACTGCGTTACAATCCTAGATTAAACCTACGACGAGGTATCACCCGGTTACCGAAAGCTATATTTTTATAGCCTAGGTAGCAGCGTGGTCAAGGGCGCTGGACGTAGTACAGGCGGTGTTGCCATAGATGTCAGATCAGTGATGGTTCGAATCCCGGAGAGGGTACTACCAATGTGCAGATCTAACAATGTTTGGCTGATTTTCAGACGTATATATAAATAATTCATCAAGCCTAGTATAATGTCTCACGATATTGTCCATTGGACAGGTATAGTATGAAGAGTTGTCACAACCTTCAGACAGCTATATAAAAATTATAACTTTGTGTGGCGGCATTCCTTGTCGAAATACATTGATTCCTCTCTGCTATACACACAGCTCATCTGCACGAGCACCTATACATCACTTACTGCATTAGAACCTTAGATTAAACCTACGAGGAGGTATCACACGGTTACCGAAAGCTATATTTTTATAGCGAAGGTAGCCGCGTGGTCTAGGACGCTGGAGGTAGTGCAGACGGTGTTGTCATAGATGTCACAAAAGTGATGGTTCGAATCCCGGGGAGGGAACTGCCAGTGTGCAAATGTAACAATGTTGGTCTGAGTTTCAGACGTATATATAAATATATCATCAAGCCTAGTATAATGTCTCACGATATACTGTAATTGTACTTATATTCGCGGGTACTTATTTTCGCGAATATTCCTTTCTAGCCAAGTTTGCGTGTATTTAATTTCACGGAAGTGTGAGCTTTCTTTATAACTTTAATGTTAAAGTATTACATTCGCGTGTACTTATTTTCGCAGAAAGTTGCCGAACGCGAAATTAGATAAATACACCGCGAAAATAAGTACAATTACAGTAATCCATTGGACAGGTATAGTATGAAGACTTGTCACATACTCCAGACAACTATATAAAAAGTTTAACTTTGTGTGGCGGCATTCCTTGTCGAAAGATACTGAATCCTCTGTTATACACACAGCTGATCTGCACGAGCATCTATACATCATGTACTGCATTACAACCCTAGATTAAACCTACGAGGAGGTATAAACCGGTTACCGAAAGCTATATTTTTATGGCCTAGGTAGCAGTGTGGTCTAGGGCGCTGGACGTAGTGCAGGCGGTGTTGCCATAGATGTTACAACAGTGATGGTTCGTATCCCGGAGAGGCAACTACCAATGTGCAGATCTAACAATGTTGGGCTGATTTTCAGATGTATATATAAATAATTCATCAAGCCTAGTATAATGTCTAACGATATTATCCATTGGACAGATATAGTATGACGAGTTGTCACATACTTCAGACAACTATATAAAAATAATAACTTTGTGTGGCGGCATTCCTTGTCGAAAGACATTGAATTCTCTCTGCTTTACACACAGCTGATCTGCACGAGCACCTATACATCATTTACTGCGTTACAACCACAGATTAAACCTACGAGGAGCTATCACACGGTTACCGAAAGCTATATTTTAATAGTCAAGGTAGCAACGTGGTCTAGGGCGCTGGAGGTGCAAATGGGGTTGCCATATATGTCACAACAGTGATGGTTCGAATCCCGGGAAGGGAACTACCATTGTGGAGATGTAAAAATATTGGGCTGATTTTCAGACGTATATATACATAATTCAAGCCTAGTATAATGTCTCACGATATAATCAATTGGATAGGTATAGTATGAAGAGTTGTCACATACTCCAGACAACTATATAAAAATTCTAACTTTGTGTGGCGGCATTCTTTGTCGAAAGGCATTGAATCCTCTCTGCTTTACACACAGCTGATTTTCACGAGCACCTATACATCATGTACTCCGTAACAAGCCAAGATTAAACCTACGAGGAGGTATCAGCCGGTTACCGAAAGGTAAATTTGTTTTGCCTAGGAAGCCGCGTGGTCTAGGGCGCTGGACGTAGTGCAGACGGTGTTGCCATATATGTCACAACAGCGAATGTTCGAATCCCGGGGAGGGAACTACCAGGTATAGTATGAAGAGTTGTCACATACTTCAGACAACTATATGAAAATGAAAACTTTGTGTGGCGGCATTCCTTGTCGAAAGACATTGACTCCTCTCTGCTATACACACAGCTGATCTGCACGAGCACCTATACATCATGTACTGTGTTACAACCCAAGAGTAAACCTTGGAGGAGGTACCTGCTTGTTACCGAAATTTATATTTGTATAGCCAAGATAGCCGCGTGGTCTAGGGCGCTGGACGTAGTGCAGGCGGTGTTGTCATAGATGTCACAACAGTGATGGTTGGAATCCCTGAGATGGAACTACCAATATGCAGATCTAACAATGTTGAGCTGATTTTCAGACGTTAATATAATAATAATTCAAGCCTAGTATAATGTCTCACAATATAATCCATTGGACAGGTATAGTATGAAGAGTTGTCACATACTTCAGACAGCTATATAACAATTATAACTTTGTGTGGCGGCATTCCTTGTCGAAAGACATTGAATCCTCTCTGCTATACACACAGCTGATTTGCACGAGCACCTATAGATCATTAACTGCGTTTCAACCCTAGATTAAACCTACGAGGAGGAATCACATGGTTATCGAAAGCTATATTTTTATAACCAAGGTAGCCGCGTGGTCTAGGGCGCTGGACGCAGTGCAGACGGTGTTGCCATATATGTCACAACAGTGATGGGTCGAATCCCGGGGAGGGAACTACCAATGTGCAGATGTAAAAATGTTGGGCTGAGTTTCAGACGTATATATAAAAATATCATCAAGCTTAGTATAATGTCTCACGATATAATCCATTGGACAGGTATAGTATGAAGAGTTGTCACATACTCCAGACAACTATATAAAAATTTTAACTTTGTGTGGCGGCATTTCTTGTCGGAAGACACTGAATCCTCTCTGTTATACAGACAGCTGCTCTGCACGAGCACCTATACATCATGTACTGCGTTACAACCCTAGATTAAACCTACGAGGAGGTATAAACCGGTTACCGAAAGGTAAATTTTTATAGCCTAAGTAGCATCGTGGTCTAGGGCGCTGGACGTAGTGCAGGCGGTGTTGCCATAGATGTCACAACAGTGATGGTTCGAATCCCGGAGAAGCAACTACCAATGTGCAGATCTAACAATGTTGGGCTAATTTTCAGACGTATATAGAAATAATTCATCAAGCCTAGTATAATGTCTCACGATATTAGCCATCGGACAGGTAGAGTATGAAGAGTTGTCACATACTTCAGACAACTATATAAAAATTATTACTTTGTGTGGCGGCATTCCTTTTCGAAAGACATTGATTCCTCTCTGCTATACACACAGCTGATCTACACCAGCACCTATACATCATTTACTGCGTTACAACCCTAGATTAAACCTACGAGGAGGTATCACACGGTTACCCAAAGCTATATATTTATAGCCAAGGTAGCCGCGTGGTGTAGGGCGCTGGAGGTAGTGCAGACGGTGTTGCCATATATGTCACAACAGTGATGGTTCGAATCCCGGAGAAGCAACTACCAATGTGCAGATCTGATAATGTTGGGCTGATTTTCAGACGTATATATAAATAATTCATCAAGCCTAGTATAATGTCTCACGATATTATCCATTGGACAGATATAGTATGAGGAGTTGTCATATACTTCAGACAACTATATAAAAATGATAACTTTATGTGGCGGCATTCCTTGTCCAAAGACATTGAATTCTCTCTGCTATACACACAGCTGATCTGCACGAGCACCTATACATCATTTACTGCGTTACAACCCTAGATTAAACCTACGAGGAGCTATCACACGGTTACCGAAAGCTATATTTCTATATTCAAGGTAGCCGCGTGGTCTAGGGCGCTGGAGGTAGTGCAGACGGTGTTGCCATATATGTCACAACAGTGATGGTTCGAATCCCCTGGAGGGAACTACCAATGTGAAGATGTAAAAATGTTAGGCTGATTTTCAGACGTATATATAAATAATTCATCAAGCCTGGTATAATGTCTCACGATATAATTAATTGGACAGGTATAGTATGAAGAGTTGTCACATACTCCAGGCAACTATATAAAAATTTTAACTTTGTGTGGCGGCATTCCTTGTCGAAAGGCATTGAATCTTCTCTGCTATACACACAGCTGATCTGCACGAGCACCTATACATCATGTACTGCGTTACAAGCCAAGATTATACCTACGAGGAGGTATCACCCGGTTACCGAAAGGTAAATTTGTTTTGCCTAGGTAGCCGTGTGGTGTAGGGCGTTGGACGTAGTGCAGGTGGTGTTCCCATAGATGTCACAACAGTGATGGCTCGAATCCCGGAGAGGGAACTACCAATGTGTAGATCTCACGATGTTGGGTTGAATTGCAGACGTATATATAAATAATTCATCAAGCCTAGTATAGTGTCTCACGATATTATCCATTGGACAGGTATAGTATGAAGAGTTGTCACATACTTCAGACAACTATATAACAATTATAACTTTGTGTGGCGGCATTCCTTGTGGAAAGACATTGATTCCTCTCTGGTATACACACAGCTGATCTGCACGAGCACCTATACATCATTTACTGCGTTACAACCCTAGATTAAACCTACGAGGAGGTATCACGCGATTACCGAAAGCTATATTTTTATAGCGAAGGTAGCCGCGTGGTCTATGGAGCTGGAGGTAGTACAGACGGTGTTATATATGTCACTACAGTGATGTTTCGAATCCCGGGGAGGGAACTACCAATGTGCAGATGTAAAAATGTTGGGCTGATTTTGAGACGTATATATAAATATATCATCAAGCCTAGTATAATGTCTCACGATATAATCCAATGGAGAGGTATAGTATGAAGAGTTGTCACATACTTCAGACAATTATATAAGAATTATAACTTTGTGTGGCAGCATTCCTTGTCGATAGACATTCATCCCTCTCTGCTATACAGACAGCTGCTCTGCACGAGCACCTATACATCATTTACTGCGTTACAATCCTAGATTAAACCTACGAGGAGGGATCACCCGGTTACCGAAAGGTAAATTTGTATTGCCTAGGTAGCCGCGTGGTCTAGGGCGCTGGACGTAGTGCAGGTGGTGGTGCCATAGATGTCACAACAGTGATGGTTCGAATCCCGGAGAGGGAACTACCAATGTACAGATCTAACAATGTTGGGTGATTTTCAGACATATATATAAATAATTCATCAAGCCTAGTATAATGTCTCACAATATTATCCATTGGACATGTATAGAATGAAGAGTTGTCACATACTTCAGACTATATAGAAATTAAAAGTTTGTTTAGCGGCATTCCTTGTCGAAAGACATTGAATCCTCTCTGCTATACACATAGCTGATCTGCACGAGCACATATACATCATGTACTGCGTTACAACCTAAGATTAAACCTACGAGGAGGTATCACCCGGTTACCGAAAGCTATATTTTTATAGCCTAAGTAGCCGCGTGGTCTAGGGCGCTGGACGTAGTGCAGGCGGTGTTGCCATAAATGTCACAACAGTGATGGTTTGAATCCCGGACAGGGAACTACCAATGTGCAGACCGAACAATGTTGGGCTGATTTTCAGGCGTATATATAAATAATTCATCAAGCCTAGTATAATGTCTCACGATATTATCCATTGACAGGTATAGTATGAAGAGTTGTCACATACTCCAGACAACTATATAAAAATTATAACTTTGTGTTGCGGCATTGCTTGTCGAAAGACACTGAATCGTCTCTGTTATACACACAGCTGATCTGCACGAGCATCTATACATCATGTACTGCGTTACAACCCTAGATTAAACCTACGAGTAGGTATAAACCGGTTACCGAAAGCTATATTTATAGCCTAGGTAGCAGCGTGGACTAGGGCGCTGGACGTAGTGTAGGCGGTGTATCCTTAGATGTATAAACAGTGATGGTTCGAATCCCAGAGAGGGAACTACAAATGTGCAGATCTAACAATGTTGGGCTGATTTTTAGACTTATATATAAATAATTCTTCAAGCCTAGTATAATGTCTCACGATATTATGCATTGGACAGATATAGTATGACGACTTGTCACATACTTCAGGCAACTATATAAAAATAATAACTTTGTATGGCGGCATTCCTTGTCGAAAGACATTCATTGAATTCTCTCTGCTATACACAGAGCTGATCTGCACGAGCACCTATACATCATTTACTGCGTTACAACCCTAGATTAAACCTACGAGGAGGTATAACACGGTCACCGAAAGCTATATATTTATAGTCAAGGTAGCCGCGTGGTCTAGGGCGTTGGAGGTAGTGCAGACGGTGTTGCCATATATGTCACAACAGTGATGGTTCGAATCCCGGGGAGGGAACTACCAATGTGCAAATGTAAAAATGTTGGGCTGATTTTCAGACGTATATATAAATAATTCATCAAGCCTAGTATAATGTCTCACGATATAATCAATTGGACAGGTATAGTATGAAGAGTTGTCACATACTCCAGACAACTATATAAAAAATTTTAACTTTGTGTGGCGGCATTCCTTGTCGAAAGGCATTGAATCCTCTCTGCTATACACACAGCTGATCTGCACGAGCACCTATACATCATGTACTGCGCTACAAGCCAAGATTAAACCTACGAGAAGGTATCACCCGGTTACCCGAAGGTAAATTTGTATTGCCTAGGTAGCCGCGTGGTCTAGGGCGCTGGACGTAGTGCAGGTGGTGTTCCCATAGATGTCACAACAGTGATGGTTCGAATCCCGGAGAGGGAACTAACAATGTTGGGCTGATTTTCAGACGTATATATGAATAATTCATCAAGCCAAGTATAATGTCTCACGATATTATCCATTGGACATGCATAGTATGAAGAGTTGTCACATACTTCAGACAACTATATAAAAATTATAAGTTTGTGTGGCGGCATTCCTTGTCGAAAGACATTGAATCCCCTCTGCTATACACACAGCTGATTTGCACAAGTACCGATACATCATATACTGCGTTACGATCCAAGATTAAACGTACGAGGAGGTTTCACCGGGTTACCGAAAGCTATATTTGCATAGCCTATGTAGCCGCGTGGTCTAGGGCGCTGGACGTAGTGCAGACGGTGTTGCCATATATGTCACAACAGTGATGGTTCGAATCCCGGAGAGAGAACTACCAATGTGCAGATCTTACAATGTTGGGCTGATTTTCAGACGTATATATAAATAATTCATCAAGCCAAGTATAATGTCTCACGATATTATCCATTGGACAGGTATAGCATGAATAGTTGTCACATACTCCAGACAACTATATAAAAATTATAACTATGTGTGGCGGCATTCCTTGTGGAAAGACATTCATTCCTCATTGCTATACACACAGCTGATCTGCACGAGCACCTATACATTATGTACTGCGTTACAACTCTAGATTAAACCTACGAGGAGGTATCACCCGATTACCGAAAGCTATATTTTTATAGCCTAGGTAGCCGCGTGGTCTAGGGCGCTAGACGTAGTGCAGGCGATGTTGCCATAGATGTCACAACAGTGATGGTTTGAATCCCGGAGAGGGAACTACCAATGTGCAGATCTAACGATGTTGGGTTGAATTGCAGACGTATATATTAATAATTCATCAAGCCTAGTATAATGTCTCACGATATTATCCATTGGACAGGTATAGTATGAAGAGTTGTCACATACTTCAGACAACTATATAAAAATTAAAACTTTGTGTGGCGGCATTCCTTGTCGAAAGACATTAAATCCTTTCTGCTATACACACAGCTGATCTGCACGATAACCTACACATCATGTACTACGTTTTAACCCTAGATTAAAGCTACGAGGAGGCGTGGTCTAGGGCGCTGGACGTAGTGCAGGCGGTGTTGCCATAGTTGTTCCACAATACCCCCAGCGAAGCTATTGTTCAAACTGGCCTCCCAGATTCAGTAGAGGCCACTTTGTCTGCATGAGTGAACACATTGTTTTGAAAATCTTAAGTGCAAATTTGTTGTCTTTTCAAAAATTCCGTCGTATGTGTGACTAGAACTCTGAAGCCGTCGTTTTGCTACTGTAGAGATGGATTACCAACCACCTTACTAACTACGCCACGTCCGCCGTGTATATATTTCGATTTATAAACATATTTATCCTTACAACACATATTTTGAAAGAAAAATATCAAAACTTGCATACCTCAATACAAATTGCATCATACCATTTAACCAAACGGTTTGTTACTTTCTTTAACCGAACGGTCATACCGATTGCGCTATGGAGACCACACAGAATTTTAAAATAACTACTATTTATCATACCAATTAGTAGTTGATATAAAACTTCGCAAAAATGATTATGATACTATAGTCGAGATTCGAACCCTCGTCAGCACCATAACATGGCTACTACAGGCGAACTCACTAACCATTACACCACAAAATCCTGGTGAATAAATGGTTTATTTACCTAATTATAGTTAATGAAAAGTAATCAAAGAATTTAAAAGTCGTATAAGATATGAATAAAATAATTTTTATTGTGGTACAAGTTAGATACCGTACATTTCAAACAAAAAAGAAGCCGGTATTGAATCTGGAAGACATCTTTTCCGCACTCGTGCTCAAGTAAAAGCCTCGGGGCTAACGCCCCCTCGGCCGTCACCTGAGCACTCGTGCGGAAAAAGAAGCCTCCCAGATTCAATACCGGCCACTTCTTTTGTTTGAAATGTACGGTATCTTATACATGTCACAACAGTGATGGTTCGACTCCAGGAGAGGCAACTACCAATGTGCAGATCTAACAATGTTGGGCAGATTTTCAGACGTAGATATAAATAATTCATCAAGCCTAATATAATGTCTCGCGATATTATCCATTGGACAGGTATAGTATGAAGAGTTGTCACATACTTCAGACAACTATATAAAAATTACAACTTTGTGTTGCGGCATTCCTTGTCGAAAGACATTGAATCCTCTCTGCTATACACACAGCTGACTTGCACGAGCACCTATAGATCATGTGCTGCGTTACAACGTTAGATCAAACCTATTTTTTTTATTCCAGTGGGATTCGGACCCCCTCTGTGAAGGTTCTACGGTTTAAAAGTCTGGTACGCTACCACTGGACCACCACTGCCATGTTCAAATTTCGGTTAATTGATATACTTAAGTCTTGTATTACGTGTAAAAATAAATTTGTAGTTCATTCTATTATACATCCCTTTGGACTCACTCAGAGATGGCGGGAGCAGTATAATCTGTCTGTTATATCTTAGCATTCGAAGAACAGCCAAATCTCTCGATGGGAAGGCAATCTCGTTATTCATGTCTCTAATTCTAACCCCGTTGGTTTCCTACCATAGACCGTTATATTTATGTTTGCTTTGAAATAAGAATTAGAGTGAGTACCGATGAAAACCCGAGGAAATCCTATTTAATCCTCAGGATAAGCATGTAAATATGATTATACAGGTCTTGAAAAATAAATTATGTGAGTCTGAAATCAAAGATCAACTGAGTTAGAGTTTCAGGATGTGATATTATCGAGATCATCTTTCCACAGAGGAATTTGACCATTACAATTTTAGTGACACGCACCACTTCATTTGAATTTCGCTGTTGCAGGTAAGGCCCAATTTCGATGAAATTACATCTCGTCAGTGCAACTGGAATCTAAAAATTGGAATATATATATATAATAATAAATGTAAAAGATTTTCCACATAAGTGTTATATAGAAAAAAATAAGTAATCGAAAATGCACTGAAAATTCTTTATCCACTAAATTCTTCACACTCAAAAGTCTATAATTCCAATGTTACATTTTTCCAACCGGTTTCACAACTCTGGTGATAATCATGGAAGAACAATAAAAACTGTAACGTCCTTGGTTACGCAACGTTACAATAGCGCTAGGTAACACGGGAGATAACGTTCCTCTTTCAGGAACGATAGAAATCAGTTAGCGTAATAAACAATTGTTAATTTAAATTAAATTGTTACTTATTTAAACTTGGTTTGTATTTACGAATAAAAAATGTCTCTTTATTGATGCGCATTTCTTCGGTAACATTGTCGCTAAATTGATATATTGGGAAAACATTAAATTTTGGATTTTTATCGGCTGCACACAAGTCCAAGTGTTCACTGACAAAAATTTGTCTGGTTGTCGGGTCCCTGATCTGCTGACGGTGGACTGTCATTCTGTTTCTTAGTGACATACCAGTTTGTCTTATGTAATCCTCGTTACATCCGCAGCATCTAATAACATAAATGAGATTTTCCGAGGCGCATGAAAAACTACTTTTGACGGTGAATTTAATACCGCATCTGAACTCGTATTCACAGCCTTCAATTAGATTTATGCAAGTCGAACAATTAGATCGTCCACATTTTTTTTACTGAGTGGTGGCTTATTTTTGCTGGTAATTTTGCGGAAGTTAATAATTTCTTTAAAGATTTAGGTTGTCTTTTACTTTTTATTATTTTGTGAGATTCCAATGCTTGTCTTATTCTCTGATCCTTCTGGATGACAGGTAAATTATTATATATTACTTTGAAAGCCTCAACATTTTTGGGATTATATGTAGATATATACGGAATTACATCGATTTCTGTGATACTTTTAGTTTTTCGCAATTCCTCAATATCCATTGCTTTTGCTTTGTTAATTCCGTATTCAATTAGTCTTGCAGGATATTGTCTCTCCCTTAATATTTCACTCAATTCATGTAATCGTTTTTCTTTCACTTCACAGTTTGAGACTATTGTGCAAATACGTCTTGCCAGATTACATGGTATATTGTTCCTAGTATGGTTGGGATGGCAAGAGGTAACTAATAGGTATTGCTTTGAGTCTGTAGGTTTGTATATGTCAGTTTCTATTTCTGTATCTTTTTTAATAATTAGGATATCTAAAAACGGGAGTTTCTGTAAGCTGTATTCCATAGTAAATTGAATGCTACTGTTTAAACAATTGACTAGATCTTTGAAGTCATTTAGTTTTTCTTTGCTTTCTTTCCACAATACGAAACAGTCGTCTAAGTATCTTTTCCAATTTTTCAAAATGTAAGTATATAGAGTGTTACCGTATTTTTCTTTACATTTATTGTACATTTGGGTTTCTAAGTATCCCATTACTAAGTTAGCATATGTAGGGGCCATTTTAGTCCCCATGGCTGTGCCGGAAATTTGTTTATAAATAGTGTCATCAAAATTAAAATAATTATTTTCCAAAATGAATTTCGTTCCTGCGATAATAAATGATTTTTCAATACGTTCCGGTAATTCATTTGGATGTTTGTTTAGCCAAAATGAAATTGCCTCTATTCCATATGCATGCGGGATTGTC
Organism: Modiolus philippinarum; assembly: GCA_002080025.1. Lineage (NCBI taxonomy): Eukaryota > Metazoa > Mollusca > Bivalvia > Mytilida > Modiolidae > Modiolus > Modiolus philippinarum. The sequence goes on along the minus strand of MJUU01043487.1, from coordinate 15,515 downwards.
GTGTATAGATTTACAACGTCAAATGACACAAGTATAGAATCTTTATGCACTGTTTTAGGAACATTGTTTAACATGTCTTAATCATCTCTTATGAAGCTCGGTATATGTTTAAGAAACGGTTTTAATAAAATGTCGAGAAAATTACTGAGCCGATGTTTCACAAGATGGCCCTGCTACTATTGGTTTTAATTTCAAATCATCAGGACGTGTAATGTTGACACATACTGAAGTAGCCTTACTACATGCTTGGCTTATTTTTTCGCTTTTGTGTTTTTTAGGAAGACCATAAAAATTACTAGTTTTACATTTAAAATTCGTTAAGTAGTCACATTCTTTGTGCGTTAAACCTTTCCGATGAAGATGAATCATGACCATTAATTGTTTCATAATTTTTGATTGCTTATAACTATTTATTTTTTCGTAGAAGTTAGTATCATTCAGCATTGCATACACATTTTGTTTATAATAATCTGTGTCCATCAATACAATAGCACTGCCTTTGTCAGCTTCTTTTATTACTAAATTTTCGTCGTTTTTTAAATTGAAAATGTTTTCCCATTCTTTTCTCTTGTGTGCAGCCGATAAAAATCCAAAATTTAATGTTTTCCCAATATATCAATTTAGCGACAATGTTACCGAAGAAATGCGCATCAATAAAGAGACATTTTTTATTCATAAATACAAACCAAGTTTAAATAAGTAACAATTTAATTTAAATTAACAATTGTTTATTACGCTAACTGATTTCTATCGTTCCTGAAAGAGGAACGTTATCTCCCGTGTTACCTAGCGCTATTGTAACGTTGCGTAACCAAGGACGTTACAGTTTTTATTGTTCTTCCATGATTATCACCAGAGTTGTGAAACCGGTTGGAAAAATGTAACATTGGAATTATAGACTTTTGAGTGTGAAGAATTTAGTGGATAAAGAATTTTCAGTGCATTTTCGATTACTTATATATATATATATATATATATATATATATAT
>MJUU01043487.1:1841-12566 GCA_002080025.1 Modiolus philippinarum | reverse complement strand
ATATATATATATATAAAACAAAGCAAAAAACACCCAAAATCCCTATTGTGCTAGATCTAAACAGATACACACAATGTGGTTAATTTATAAACTTTCAGTATGAACAATGTGAATAGCACTAGTATAAATACTGTTTATATTTCAACTCTATCCGAGTCCTTCTCAAAACATATATAACCCTGATGTTAAGACTTGGTTTTAAACGATCAATCCAATAGCTTTCTTTGGATCTTCTCTGGTTTAAATTCCAAGATCTATTTTGATCAATTGCGATGACTTGCATATTTTGCCAGTTGTGATTTGGAGTATTAAAATGGATTGCAGTGGCCTGGTTCTGATCTTTGTTTTCGATATGGTTACGATGCAAGTTTATGCGAAGATTGAGCGCATTTCTTGTCTCACCAACATATTGTTCTTTACAGACAGAACATGTAACCAGATAGGTGACATTGGGCTATTTACATGATAATTGTCCAAAGATTTTGAAAATATCACCGGTAGCTGTACTTCGGAGAGTTTCAGAATTAAAAGGTGCCTTTGTTGCAAAGCTGCTGATACTAACACCAGTTTCAGTAGCTCTGTTACCGGAGAGCAATTTAAAATATTTACAGATTCCAACTGCAAATCAAAAAAATTAATATATATTCTGACATGCGGGGCTTGCAAAATCCAGTACGTAGGAGAGACTGAAGATCATTTCAATCTGAGATTCCATAATCACAGATCCTTTTACAGAAACAACAGAAATTGTCCGCTCACACGGCATTTGAGAAACTCTGGACACTCCTTCGATGATATAAGATTCCAAATCATCGAAGTCAATTCGAACTGGGACAAGGAGACAAGAAGAAAAAAGGAAAAATTTTGGATGTACCAGCTGAAAACGCTAGAACCTGATGGACTAAATGAAAAAAATTCAAAAGCATATTCTAGATGAAAAACAAGTAGCCACAAATATTTTTTTCAAAGACTCTGATTCTGAAGAGTTAATTGGTTGCCTGAAGATAAAAATTTGAAAATTAAAATTTTTTGTTGGTTTGTGTATTTGATATATTTTTGTAACAGTAATAGACTGAATTATACATCTTATTTCAGTAAATGTGTCTGTTGAAGGGAAACGGATTCCTGAAATATAACACAGTTAACATCTTGTTTATATATTTGTTTATATTCTTTAGTGTTGTTGTAGTTACTTTATTTGTTTATATATTATGAACAATAAATACTAATATTTTTACTTTCTTTTATACTACTCAACAAAAGAAACGATACAGATTTTATCAAGAGTGATATTTGACTCTCTAGCAGAAAACCATGACTCGTAGATAAAATTTATTTTTTGTACGTAAGAATTAACAGTATGTTCAAAAATGTCTCTTACAATTTCTGGACCATCTCCGGTTACGGTCAAGTTCATTATCTGGAATTTCTGTTTGCAGACGTAAATAGTGACTGTGTCTACATTTTCTTTTTTCCAAACTATCACATTTTCGAACCAGCTGATTTCAAACCTCCGTTGCTATGTCGACCATGAATTCCTGAGACCTATTTTCCATTTTCACCTACCGTTCTCTGAAGTGTAAAACACGTTTTACGTGATCTTGACGTTGCGACGTCTCACGGGACCTGCTGCTACGTGATTTATCATTTGATTAGCAGGTCTGCTTTAGATTAAACAATAGTCTATAGTTTGTTCTTCTTTTTACGTAACAATGAATCGCAAATGAAAATAATGAAGATCGACGATCTGACCGCGCTAAGTCGTTGCCAGCGTTGATTTTTGATTGAACGGGGCATCGAAATGAGACATTGTTTTCCACTTTTTAAGATGGCAAATTGTTAACCCGATGAAGTGACCTTATTTTTGACATCAAACAAATTAAATCATCCATCAGGTAACGGTGAACTCGATCATTGGTCGAAAAACTTCCATTCCGGATTTTCATCGTATCCGTTTCGGGATAGATTTAAAAATGGAACATACAAATGCGTTTTGCCATTGAATACATTTATACACTAAAATAAAAACTTTAAATTGCGAAATACGGATATATTTACAAAATTAACTGTGTATCGTTTCTTTTGTTGAGTAGTATATATAAATACATTTGATATATCGTTATATGCAATTTTAATGCAGAAAATATGGGTAATATTGAATATTTTGGGCGACTTTCGTGAAAAATAGGAAATTTCAGCATTTTGGGAATTTTACAAAATTCAAAGTTTAATTGCTGTAAAGGTGCAAATATACCACGCGCATGATCTTATTTGTTATATATGGGAGTCTCTTTGCATTTTTGTATTTGAAATGTTATGTTATTGGACCTTTATACAATGTTGAAGCTTTCAAGCTGAATAAAGTGAAATAAATTGTGTTGAAAAAAAAAAAATGGGGGGGAGGGGTAATATGTTTGCAATTTATGAGAGTTTAGTTAGTCTAAAATGTTCAAAAGCACACTTTGTAATAGCGTAGATACAATGAAACGATATTTTATCAACATTTTTACGTTATATACCAAATTCCTTAAATTTTTACATCTCTAAGTCAAAACAGCAATATAATAAAACGGAAAATTCCCATTTTTCATAAAATTTCGAGCAGAAGGGACAAAAAGGCCCCTTAAAAGTTTAAATCTACTTAAATGGGCTTCTGCATGTCAGCTTTAGTGAAATACACACAATAATTTGCATTAGACATTATCTTTTCATCATTTAGAGCCTGACTATTTTAATTTTCCCTTAATTTTAAGGGGGAGGGGTGCTAATTTTGGCATTTCTGATCGCACAATAACTCTGACTCCAATTTTTTTCACATCATTTGTTGCTTACATATCACAAATCATTATTGCATTGGCAATAAATAGATATATATTCAATTTTTTACGATCCAGAAGTAAGAAAGTCGAAATTGTGAAAATATTTAAATTCCAAAATTTCAATTTTTCAAACATTTGATACCGAAAATCAAAATTTTAAGGACTTAAATGGTCTTATTTTTCAACATTGTATCACAACTGATAAATAAGGCATAAAAACTAGATCAAATGACGAGATTTAATTATCTGAAAGGAATTGACAGCTTAAAAATCGTCATTTTCGCAATTTTTTGCAGGAGGACGGGTACACATTTTCATTCACAGATCATAAGAATAGCTTAAAGTGGCCAAACTTCTGTTCATTGTAAAGTATATTAAATAAGCTTCAATTTGGTATCACATTTCAGTACATCTAACTTATCTACATAAAAATTATGGAGCTTAAAAGATAAAATGAAGATTACAACTAAAATACAGGAATTTTCTATGGTGTACTGTACCAGTGGCCCTATACTTTCTATGCGTGCAGGTTATATTCTTGTAAACTTGTTTTATTTTGAAGAAGGGATATAAAGGGACTGAAAAAAATCAGTCTGGATCATAAGTGTGTGTGTGGGGGGGGGGATGAACGGAAAGTGATTTCAGCTCATGGCCTAGATGTTTGGAGGGATTTTTGTGAAGCTTAGGAATCCGGTACATAGTAGTTAAGGTGTTACTTTAGGTGGAACTTTGAGTGTTTTTGTATCTTTGGAGTGATGTTTGGTGAGTGTTTTCTCGTCACAATCTTTACGTTTAAAGGTGCTTGATTTGGCAAATTTGTTTGTTGGACGTTTATATAGTATTTTTTTTTCAAATGATGGCAACGTTGTTTGAAGCTTTGTCGACAGGTGCAAACACATATTTTTCACCAAGTTCTTTAAGTTTTTACTTTTACAGACAGCTTAGGAGGTGACTCATAATAATCATCTTTATTAAATCTGTATCTACCCAAAAATATCTATTCTCTTCGATGAAATTGAAACATTGTAACGGTCTGTCAAATCATGGTGACGACCGTCAAATTACTGTAGTGACAATTGCAACAGTGACTGAAAATACCCTTGAAGTATAATTTTTTGAGACAGTAATTTCGCTCTGTTGACAACATCCCTGTACGAACTGCAGGAACGACAATAGCGAATGAGTTGTGAATGTAGAAGCTATATGCTTTCAATGAAATAATGTCGAACTATTTAACACAGTCAATGTAGGTCGTTGCTATATGACGATTTTTAAACAATATTAATTTCTAAGGTACATTTTTACAGAAAAATAAAACAGCTTCTAGAGTATCGTATGATATCTGCTCTGACGCCTTTGCTTCGGAAAGAAATATACTGTGCTCCGTTTTCTGAGCATGTATTTGTTTTGTTAGATATCTGGTCTAACGGCTATGATTTGGAAAATTAAGCATGCTGTGCTCCGTCTGTGGCGCATTTGCTTTTAGTGGGTATCTGCTCTGATGGCTCTGCTTGACAAGATTTAGCATGCTCTACACCATAGGTTGCATGCGTGGTTTTGTTTGGATATCTGCTCTGATGGCTCTGCTTTGGAAAATTATGTATGTTGTTTTCCGTTTGTGGCACGTGTGCTTTTGCTTAGATATTTGCTCTGACGGCTCTTAAAACTAAACATGCTGTGATCAGTTTTTGCCACATGTGCTTTTTGTTGAATATCTGTTAGGCGGATCTGCTTCGTAAGCAGGTTTCGCTCATTTGTGGCACGTGTGCTTTTTTCTGGCATCAGCTGTGACAGGTTTGCTCCGAAGATATAGTAGGCTTGGCATGTGCGCTCTTGGAATGCTATATGTTCTGCCACCATACTTTCGGAAAAAAAGTGCTGGACTCCCTTTTCGGCACATGTGTTTTTTCTGTTGGATATCTGCTCTGGTAACTCTTATTCGGAAAATTTAACATATTTGTGCTCTACGTCGTTTTTTGGCATTTGTGCTTTTTTAATGATATCTTTTCTGACACACTTGCTTCAGAAAAGAAACATGCTGTGCTTAGTTTTTTGCACATTTGCTTTTACTGGATACCTGCTAGAAGGCTCTACTTTGAAAAATGTAGCAGTTTCTGTTGTGTTGGTGACACGTGTGTTTTTCGGCATCTGCTGTGAGAGATCTGGTTTGGAAGTTCTAGCTCTTCACCGTTTGTGTCATGTGCGCTTTTGAAATGGTATCTGTTGTGTTCGTGATCTGCTCAATATGTGGCACGTGTAATTTTTGTGGCTAACTGATTTGACGGCTCTGCTTCTAATTTAGTATGCTCTGCGCCGTTGGTGGCATGCCTTTTGTTGGGGTATCTGCTCTGACGACTTTGCTGCGGGCAATTTAGCAGGCTCTGCTTTGTTTGAGTCACGTTTGCTTTTGGGCTTTTGGACATGGTATCTGCTGTGACGACTCAGCTCCGTTTGTGGCCGGTGTGCTTTTGGTGTCTCATCAAGAACAATATAAATTAAGTGTTGGGAAAGTTCACTTTTGCTTGCATTCCAAGTGAACTATTCCGAAATGTATTCACTACGAATAAGATCAGAGCGAGTCTGAGCCTCATTGTGAATTTATTCAAACCGTTATTCTCGGTGATTACAGTTCGGGACAGTTCACTTGAAATACAATTAAAAGAGAACTCATCAATCCTTTAACCGTACAAACAGAACTTCAAAATGAGGATAGTGAAACCAAAGGCCACAAAAATGCCGAAAAGAGACAGCACCAAGAAAGATGGAGAAAAGAAAGCCAAAGCCAGGACACTAACCTCCTAAAAACCATCAGCTAAGACATCGGAAGCAAAACCAACTTGAAAGACCGCTAAATCTCCTAAAACGACAAAAAATACAAAGAGAGTCAACAAAAGAAGAAGTAAAGTCAAAATGTGCAGATAAAAGCCATTTTAAGGGCAACTTCACTCTTGGAAAGGAGTATTTGTTGTCTTGATATCACCTTTTAATATGAAATTATAGCTTCTCCCTCTGTATAGTGTGTTTTCTATTTCTCACCTATTTCTTTCCTATCAAAATATAATAATATTCATCACCATATCGTTTTAGTTTTTGTTTTTTTTTGTTTCTTTTTTACGGCTTTGCTTCGGAAAATTTAGCATGCTGTGTACTATTTTTGGCACGTGTCCATTTCATGGGAGATCAGGTCTGACGGCTCTGTTTCAGAAAAGTCATCATGCTGTGTTCAGTGCTTTTTGATGAATTTCAGTTCTGACTAATCTGCTTCGGTAAATTTAACAGGCTCTGCTCCGGTTTTGGCACGTATTCAATTGGTCTCCTACGGCTCTGTTTCGGAAGATTTAGCATGCTCTGCACCATTTGTTGCACGTGTACTTATGGTAGATATCTTCTCTGACGGTTCTGCTTCGGAAATGAAATATACTGTGCTCTGTTTTCGAAATATGTTTTTGTTTTCTTAGATATCTGCTCTGACGGTTCTTGATTTGGAACAATTACCATGCCGTTCTACGTTGGTGGCACGTGTATGTTTCATGGGATATCAGCTCTGACTGATCTGCATGTCAAGATAACATGGATAAAGCATGCTTTGCACTGTTGGTAGCATTCGTGCTTTTGTTTGGATATCTGTTCTGACGCCTTTGCTTTGGAAAAAATAAGCATACTGTATTCCGTTTGTGGTACATGTGCTTTTTGTTGAATATCTGCTGGCGGCTCTGTTTCGAAAAATTTAGTTGGTTCTGCTCCGTTTGTAGCTCTTTTACTTTTATGGCAATGCTGTGAAAGATCTGTTTTGGAAGATTTTGCATGCTGTGCATCGTTTGTGGCATGTGCGCTTTTGAAATACTGTAAACCGGGAAATTTTCACGGCAGTTTTGTTTTCGCGATTTTCGCGTTTGGAATGGAAGCGCGAAAATAAAACGGCGCAATATACTTGTCTATTATTGAAGTCAATGGTCAACAATTCGGCAGCGCGAATTCAAAACTGCGCGAACTAAAATCCTGTCAATTTACCGCGAAATAAAAACGGCGCGAAAATTTCCCGGTTTACAGTATCTGTTTTTTTTTGGAAAAGAAACATGCCGTGCTTCGCTTTCGGCACATACTTTTTTGTTGGATATCTGATCTGATCACTTTGATTCTAGAAATTTAGCATGTTCGTGCTCTGCTCTGTTTGTGGCACGTGTGGTTTAAGTGGGTACCTAATCTGATGACTCTGCTCGTGAGATTAAGCATGCTCTACACCGTTTGTTGCATGCGTTCTATTCTTTAGATATCTGTTCTGACGGCTCTGAGTTGTTTCAAACAATTAAGTAGGTTCTGCGCTGTTTGTGGCATGCTTGCTTTTGGAATAAAATCTGTTCTGACACCTTTGTTTCGGGAGAAGAAACATGATGTGCTCCGTTTCGAGCACTTGTGTTTTTTTAGAATTCCTCACTGATCAATCTGATATGTAAAATTTAGCATGTTCGTGCTCTGTTCCGTTTGCAGAACGTGTGCTTGTAGTTGGTATCTGCTCTATCGGCTTTGCTTCGGAAGATTTAGCATGCTCTGCACCTTTGGTGACATGAGTGCTTTTGTTTGGAGATATGCTCTGATGGCTCTGCTGCAAATGTAGAAGGCTGTGCTCCGTTTGTGACACGTTTGCTTTTGTTCGGTCTCTGCTTTGCTTCGGAAAAGTAATGAATAGATATGTGACAATAAAAAACGGAAATTAAGAAACGGAGGAGTGATCAAAGACAAAAGTAAATATAAACTGGAAAAAAAGGAAAACTGAAATGATGATAGAAAAAATACAGAAAGATTGAACTGATTATAAAATAAATTTAACGAAAGTAAATAAACTAAATAAAATTATACAATTGCACTATGTAAAAGACAAAAAAAAAAAAAAAGATTCATGATGGAAAGAAAGTAAATAACAGAATATTTTATACTCCCTAAATTTCTTAAAACAGTTCATCGCTCATCAAGATAGTTTATACCTCAATGTGAATTTATTCAAACTGATATTCTCAGTGATTACAGTTCGGAACAGTTTACTTGAAATATAATCAAAAGTGAACTCTTCCAATATTTAGCGCAGTACAAAGGGAACATTTAACTATAACCAGCGGATCCACGCTCCGAAAAGGGGTTCACTAAACCAAGGACCGTCAATATGCCGACAAGAGACGACAAGATCAAAGATCGCTAAAGCTCCTAAAACGACAAAAAATGCTAAGCAAAAGCAATTCAACAAACTCAACAATAATAAGAAAAAAAGTCAAATTGTGTAGACAAAAGTCCTTTTAAGGGTTCCTAAGCACTTCAAAAAACAGTATTCGTTGTCATATATGAAATAATAGTTTCTCCCTCTGTATATAGTGTAATTTCTATTTCTCATCAATTTCTTTAAAATTAATATGTAATGATATTCCTCAAGACGGATTTTTTTTTAAGTCCGAAAGGTCATTGAACATGTATATGGTGAGACGTAACCAATGACCTTGAGGGCCCAGTCACGTGGTACTTTTTTGCTAATCATTTTTAGGCTCCTGTAGGCCATGGGCTGAAATCACTTTCTATGCCCCCCCCCCCTACTTATGATCCAGACCGATTTCTTCAGTCCTTTTATATCACCTCTTCAAAATAAAACATGTTAACACGAATATACCCTGCACGCATAGACAGTATAGGGCCACTAATATAGTACACCACATAAAATTCTTGTATTTCAGTTTTAATCTTAATTTCATCTTTTAAGCTCCATAATTTTTCTGTAGATATGTAAGATGTACTGAAATTTGGTTCCAAATTTAAGCTTATTTAATATACTGTACAATTAACACAAGTTTGGCCACTTTACGCCATCTGATCTGGGGATGCAAAAAATGTACCCCTCCCTTTGCAAAAAATTGCGGAAATGACGATTTTTAAGCTGTCAATTCCTTTCAGATAAATAAATCTCATCATTTGATCTAGTTTTTATGCCTAATGTATCTGATGTGATACAATGTTGAAAAATAAGACCATTTAAGTCCTTAAAAAGTTTGATTTTCGGTATTAATTTTTTGAAAAATGGAAATTTCCGGAATTTTTTTATATTTTCGCAATTTCGACTTTCTTACTTCTGGATCGTACAAATTTCAATATATATCTAATAATTGCCAATGCAATAATGATTTATGATATGTAAGCAACGAATAATGTGAAAAAATTTACAGTTAGACTTATTATTGGATCATGAAAAGCCCAAACTAGCACCCCTCCCCCTTAAAATTAAGAGAAAATTAAAAATGTTCAGGCTCTTAATGATAAAAAGATAATGTCTAATGCATATTATTGTGTGTATTTCACTTAAGCTGACATGCAAAAGCCCATTTAAGTAGATTCAAATTTTTAGGGGCCTTTTTTGGCTCTTCTGCTCGAAATTTTATGAAAACTGGGAATTTTCCGTTTTTCAGAATTATTGCTGTTTTGATTTGATTATGTAAATACTTCACGAATTTGGTATATAACGTAAAAATGTTGATAAAATATCTTTTCATTATATCTAAGCTATTAGAAAGAGTGCTTTTGAACATTTTAGACTAACTTAACTCTCATAAATTGCAAACATATTTCCCCTCCCCCCCCAAAAAAAAATGTTTTTTCAACACAATTTATTTCATTTTATTCAGCTTGAAAAGCTTCAACATTGTATAATAATTGTACAATAACATAACATTTCAAACACAAAAATGCACAGAGACGCCCATATATGTCAAATAAGATCATGTGCGTTGTTTATGAACAGTTATACAACAATTAAACTTTGTATTTTGTAAAATTCCGAAATGCTGAAAATTCCCATTTTTCATGAAAATCGCCGAAAATATTCAATTTTACCCATATTTTCTGTGATAAAATTGCATATTTCGATATATCAAATGCATTTTTTAAGAGAAAGTAAAGATATAAGTATATTTTGTTCATATGTATGTACAGACATGCATGTTTTGGGGATTTTTAAGCATCATTTTCTAGGGGTATGGGGTACAATTTTCGTTATTTTGAGTTTTATTGAACACTCCTGGTTTTAAGTTAACTTATATATCGATTAGATAAAGTTGTGGCATTCCTGCTGATAAATTCTCCAGATTTGCCACATATAACTATTTAAAAGCGAATTATGGACAAATCTGAAATGCTGAAAATTCCCATGTTTCATCAGTTTTGTACAAAATATTGAGTTTAATCTGACAAGTTGGACTTAAAATGACAAATCATGATAAAATTAATGCAACATGTTTGTATGAAATGCAGACTTTTTGTGTTCGGATTATTTTTATGCGAGCAATAAAATTGACAATGTTATGGAAAATTTGATTGGGGCAGGGGTAAAATTTTCAGACAACTAATGTATCCTTTAGAACAATTAATTGGCATATCTGTAGATATATCCTCCAAAGTGCCATATATAAATGGCTAACAGTGAACTTTGACAAATCTGAAATGTTGAAAATTCCAATTTTTCCTCAATTTCGGGCACAATGTTGAGTTTTAGTCAACAAATGGCTGTTAAAATATCAAATTGTGATGCAATTGATGCAATATTGTCGTATTGTTATAGGTAATTAAATGTTGTAAATATTCTATAATACATTGTATTGATTGTTTTTATTTTGTAAGGCCTTTATATGATGTAATTTGTTTGGCCTAGTTATGTAACTTGTTTACAATAAACAAGGGTCAAGGTAATTTCACCTTAGAACATATAGAAATTTATAGAATTTAAATTTAATATTTAACACATAGAATTTTCTAGAGGTTTTCCTTACATAATCATTCTAGTCGTGTGATTGTCAGTTGATTAGAATGTTCCAGTTGTATCTTGTGGATAGATTTTTCTGGAAATAATAAATGTATTTATATGAGGTAGCTGAAA
>MJUU01043486.1:0-12423 GCA_002080025.1 Modiolus philippinarum | reverse complement strand
CAAGACTTACAAATTTCTATACAAAGTATATAAAAAATCTAGAAATGAACATTTCCCGCCAAATGTTTAGTCGGTTTGATCTCAAGATAGGTCATAAAGTCCTACTAATGCAGAACATTTTATAGAATTGTCATTACTTTCATTAGGTTTAACTCCCTCTATCGTAGTTTTGTCCTTAGCTATATCTGATAATACTGATTTTTCGGATTTCGTTTGGTTTTATGTATTTTAAACATTTTTTGAAATTATGGATTTCTTATGTTAGGGTTCTAGTGCTGCTGATGAAGAATTCATTTCAGAAATGGCCAAACAGCTCATTAAAATTATTGCAGTTGGAGTTAACATATGTTTTATGGTCTCATGTTCATCTGCTCCATATCCTTTCGTAAAATATTCAAAGTAGGCATCTATCTTTAACTTTTATATAAAGTCAAACTTATTTTTTTCCATATTCAGTTTTTGTGACTGGAACATATACAGAATCAAGAGTTCAGTTCACGCCTTTTTATCACTTTTATTTCGCTTAGATAATTTTGCTTTAAATTTACTAACTAAAAAAATCTCGCTTACCTGACTTCAAAACTAAGGACGCCAAGCCTCCTTAAAATAAATTATAGCTAATGTTAAAAAAAGTTGTATTCAATTTTTAATTTAATTAATATGATTTTTGGACGAAGAAGGCTAATTGATGAAAATATCAATGGTTATGAGGCAAGGTAAAAGGGGTTACGTCAAAATCTACCTCTTGGGGTCTCGTTGTTTGCACAAAGACCAATACTTACAAATTTGAAAGCCTATTGCACACATACAACATGTCGGCAACAATAAAATAACAACATAAATACCCATAATCAAAAAATGTAGGTGTTTACGTCAAGAGAACATCACTGAATTTTCATGCGAAAGTTTTGGGAAGAAGATAAAAAAACATTATGTTGCTGGTAATAATTAAAAATAGTTCTTCATTTGGATTCGTTATTTTTGTTTGCCTAATGTTATTACGGACACAATATTTGATTGTTTAGGGTGACTTAATTGTTGCTGAAGTTATCAATTGCACATCGTATACTTTTGCAATTGTGTAAGTAATGTAATTGGCATAGCTGTACCGTTGTTGTTTTGTTGGGGAAATAAGAGCCTGTATCGCTCACCTGGCTTTCAGTTGCCACAATCAAGGTAACATTGTAAGTTATACAGTTGATCTTCAGTTTCTCAAACTTTCGTAGCTCAAACACCTCCAATATCTCGAACTGTTTTTAAAGTCTGATCATGTTTTATTATATTTCTATGTTGGGCTTTTTTGACAAAAAATGTTCTTTCTAAGGACCACTTTCGACACCAGTTTTGAAGTCGAGATGTCATTTTGTAAATGGCGGTCAACAAACAATTTTCAACATCAGTTTTGAAGTCGCAACATCAATATCTACTTGGAAATCAAATTTCATTAAAATTGGACAATGTTGAATTTTCACGCCTTTTTGGCGGCCATTTTAAAAATGGCGGTCAACGAACAATTTTTAACATCAGTTTTAAGTTATGACATCAAGACCAATTTGGAAACCAAATGTCATTGAAATCGGACAATGTTGAATTTTCCCGCCCTTTTTGGCGGCCATTTTGAAAATGGCGGTCGACAAACAATTTTCAACACCGGTTTTGAAGTCGCAACTTCAATATCTATTTGGAAAGCAAATTTTATTGAAATCGGACAATGTTGAATTTTCCCGCCTTTTTTGGCGGCCATTTTGAAAATGGTGGTCAACAAACAATTTTCAACACTGGTTTTGAAGTCGCAAAATCAATATCTATTTGGAAACCAAATTTCATTGAAATTGGACAATGTTGAATTTTCCCGACTTTTTTGGCGGCCATTTTGAAAATGGCAGTGAAGGAACAATTTTCATAATCAGTTTTGAAGTCGCCACAGCATGGCAAACATTTCATCAATTTACACATAACCTTCATCTTCTATAGTTTTGGAAATAAAAGATGAAAAATACGAAAATTTTAAAAATTCAGTGAAAAAAGGGCAATAACTCCTACAAGGGTTTATGGATTTTCTTCAAAATTTCAGGGTTGGTAGATCTTGATATGCTGAACATTCTTGCAATTTATACTTAACCTCTATCTGTTACACTTTTTGAAATGAAAAATAAAAAATGCAAAAATTTTGAAAATTTAACGGAAAAAGGGGAATAACTCCAAGACGGGTTTTCGGATTTTCTTCAAAATTGCAGGGCAGGTAGATCTTGCTATGCTGATCACTTTTACCTAGTCAGATTTTTTATATCTGTTTCGAGTTATTGGCCAAAAACTGCAATTTACCCCTATGTTCTATTTTTAGCAACAGTGGCCATGTTGTTTGACCTACCACCTAATCGAACATAATTTTGATAAGCTATACTCTGATGATGATTCAGGCCAAGTTTGGTTACATTTGGCCCAGTGGTTTCAGAGGAGAAGATTTTTGAAATTGTTGACAGACGGACGGACGACGGACGCATAGTGATGGCAAAAGCTCACATGGGCTTTTAGGCCAGGTCAGCTAAAAATATAATTGGACGATTGGAAGTGGCGCCATCAGATATAATGGCCATCCCTGCACAAAAATTAGTTGTTATAGATCCTAGGCATAATTTTTCTCGATATTTTGAAATGAAATTATCGATAGTCAATATTTCAATAATTTTACAAAAAGATTTTAGGGAGTTTACAAAAATTAGAGTAAAATATTTTGGAAATCCATTTGGTGAAAGTGTTTATCCTAATTTAAGCGAATTCTTTAAGTATGGTTGCTATGTAGAATTCCAAAAATAAGTGGTCTTTGAGACTTTCAGGATATTTACCAAAACTGGAGTTCAATTTCAGAATATTAAGTATTCAGAACTTTGTTTTTCCCAAACACTTCCCAAAAATATGAGATTATATGATGAAGGTTCAGGAAATTTACCAAAGTTGAATCGAATTCCGAATTTTTTTGCCCAGTTTAGACTATATGCAACAATTCTATAACAAAATTATATCAATAAATCTAAACAAGCTCTTATATATCAAAATATACATCTAGGGCCTCTTTTTTGCACACAGACCAATATCAAAAATTCGAAAGCTTATTGCGCATCTGCAGTATATATGCAACAATGCTATAATAAAATTAAAACCCGAAATCCAAAATCGAGTTAGGAGTTCCACTGAGAAGGTTCATCTAACGGACAGAAGGAAGGAAGGACTTGGCCAAAACAATATCCTTCAAAAAAGTGCGGGAATAAAAATAAGTGGCGGCATTTCCGTACTAAAATGTATTCAACATACATATGTAACATCTTCGATGTGGCATTTTTGAAAGTAATGAATCTAAAAACAATTGAAAATATGTTTATGTACATAAAGTTATTTTCCACACTTAAGGAAAAACATTGAAAGTACTTTTTTTTCCTCACGTACACAATTTTTCTTTCTCGACATCTTGGGGGCAAAATATAACATTTGTATCTATTTAAGTTATAAATAGCAAAATACCGAAGTTACTGTTAACCTAAATTCTGCATATGCGCATTTCGACCATTTATGTCTCTTCAGTGCAGATCAGACAAAACAGAGAGAGAGAGAGAGAGAGAGAGAGAGAGAGAAAGCGCTATGAGAGAGGGAGAACAAAATTCCGTTAAATTTAGATATTTAAAGTATCTCAATAAATCAGTTTTCTGGCCAACACCGGAGTACTGGCTACTGGGTTAGTGAATACCCTCAGGGACTAACAGTCCACCAACAGGGGTATCGGCCTAGTTGTAATAAATTACAAAATGCTGATGTCACTGTTAATTTTGATTATGCATTAAGAAAATGAATTGACGACATTTGCATACATTTTTAATGATAATTTTTATATGCTAATTCCAGCAGGCGTCATAGGCTTGCATTAGGATCGTGACGAAGGAAAATATTCTCTTAAATTTCTATAATCCTCCGAAATTAGTAGACATTATAAAATCTACAGAATAATTTTATCTTAAAGGAAATCATGCAAACGGAAGTGTAAACTGATGGCAAAACAACGGTGGCAGAATACCGAAGGAACAAAGCACAAGATTACACAAATCGAAGTCCAGAGACAAGGCAAAAAAAGAACACAAAAGACGGAAGAACAAAGACACTACATGCCCACAAAACACACGGACACTACATATGTTCCACAAAAAACTAAAACACTAACAGTGTGAACTCTTAAAAATAGGCATAGGGCATGCAAAACTGAACTAGATTGATTGATTGATTAGTTAGAGTTTAACGTCCAATGAGCAATATTTCAGCTATATCAGGACGAGAACAAGTTAATCAATTCAAAACAAATTGTAAGTAAAAGAAGAAAGAAATAAAGGTGGAAGGGACAACCGGGGCAACGACTTTTGATTGCCACTTGAAAAGGGGAGAAATGGGTAGGGGCAGGAAATTTAGCCTTCTATACGACACCCAATGCGTCTGCTCTCTTTAGAGAAATATAGAAGGGGTCTTTATACTGCATGGAGCCTCAGAGACTGAGCCTGTATCGCTCACCTGACAAAAGGCTTCTACGCAATGCATGACAAACTGCTTTACAGAAACATTGGATTTATTTCATCTTGCATATAAACATAAAACAACAGCAGTAAAATACCGAAGGAACAAAGCACAAGAATAAACAAAACAAAATCCAGAGATAAAGCAAAATCAAGAACACCAGAAGACGGAAGAACAAAGACACTACATGCCCACAAAACACTCAAACACTACATATACAACACAAAAAAACTAAAAGACCAACTGCGTGAACCCTCAAAAACAGAGTGAAACATCAGGCAAAGTGACAAATTTAGATCTTTTAATTCCTGCGTTACATCGTGCATATGACAAAAGAATGTGATTTCTTGAACTATCTGTTTTTTTCTTCTTTAGGTTGTGATGATCAGATGAGATAAAAGAGGTTTTTTTGTTGTTAAGCCCATCTTTCAATTTCCACAAACAAAAGTATTATTTGACCGTCAATAGTCGATTAAAAAACAACGGCAGTAGAATACCGAAGGAACAAAGCACAAGATTACATAAATCAAAGTCCCGGGACAAGGCAAAATCAAGATCACCAGAAGACGGAAGACCAAAGACACTACATACCCACAAAACACACAACCACTACATATACAACACAAAAAACTAAAGCACTAACAGTGTGAACTCTCAAAAAACAGAGTGATATCAGTTGCTCCGGAAGGGTAAGCATGTCCTGCCCTGTATACAGCAGCCGTCACACTCAGTGGGTCGATCCAGGGCAAGGTCAAAACCGGTTAAGTCAAATCCGGGAAGACGTGAATCTAGCTGAAAATGTCAGTTTTCATTTGTGACACTGACATTTCATATCTATCTATGATGTCGTGGTGACGGCCATAGAATTTCTGAAGGGACGAAAGTAACAAGGGCTGCACATATCAATTAAATGAATGATTGCTTGTGAACCTAAAACAAAATGAGTCAGTAATTTGGTCGCATGTTCTTTGTTTCGGTTATACATTGCTAAGTACGAGAGTATTGTTGTTTATAGTTAGTGAAAATTGTAATTATCGTTTATTGTGTTTTTTTCATTTAATGCCAAAACCCTGTCAGATGAAGAGCTCCCCATCACATCGGTTCAAGTAAAACATGTATAAAGATCACCATTGATTGATTGATTGATTGATTGATTGTTTAAATAGAGCTTTGAAAATCACAATGTTTTTGGATTTATGTTCAGTACAGTATCGAAATAGGAAACATATCCAGAAATAAATGGCAAGCTGTTTCTTGAAATATGCTCTTCGATAGTTGCCCTTTAACATAAAAAAAGAAGTAGAAGAGGAAACAAGTACTCATTTTTAGAAAAATGGGTTTCAGGTCTTTGAGGTCTCCGTCCTGCTATACAACTGTTTCAAATATTGTGAAAAAATGAACTCCTCTAAAGGTCTAAATAAAAGACATCGTTAAAAAGAAGTCATGTGCATTCTAAAATTTTACAGTTTAATTATACATTAAATAAAATCACGATTACATTTTGAACTATTCATGCACTCTGTTAGTCATAATAATATGTTGTAAGTCAAGATGCCAAAAGACAGAAAATTCATTTGATTTACGGACAGATAATGGCGAAAGTAATCCGGGAAATTTGTATTGACATTTCGGGATTACACAAACTGTATAATTTTAATGTCTTGCATTCACATATTCTTTTCGTATTTTTCTCCAATAAGGGACCTTAAAGTAAATTGTACTATTTAACTCGAATGGTATTTCTAATGAAAATTTCCAAAGACAGTGTATCGCCAGGCATGAGACGATTCAGATAAAATTAGTGTTAAGGGTAATATTATCATTTTGGAGAAAAAAATACTAAAATATCTTTGGACCCAGTCAACGTCCATTCAAGGTCCAATTTTTTAAAGTATGATTAGGTGCTTCAGAGTGATACGCAAGTTTTAAAGTATTCAAAAGCTTGCTTTAGAAGAATACAAAACTTTAAACCATATATCTGCGGAATGGCTGAAAATGGTTTTTGTTTTGAAGGTTTGTATGTCATTGTTTCCACTAGCAGAATCTGATATCATATTTGATTTTATCTTAAAGTATGGTCCACATTAAAGGCTTTAATGGTTATATTACCATTCCTACTTGTAAAGTAAAACAAACCCCCCACTAGGGATTGGTTGCACTCCATTTTGTATTTAGATGACACTGGATAAATGTGTACTACACCTTTAATTCGCAGGTTAGCATTATCAAACTTTGAACACGAGTGGATCTTGGGTTCCCACAATCCCCAATAAAGTAAGGCCTCGTTAACCTATATTTTCCTCCTGAATGACTTAAATTAAAGTTTTCGAACGAGTATAGAAGTCAGAGGAAAGATAATGTATTGGTAAGGCGAGCTGCAAAGGTAGAATGATTTTATGATTCCGAATGCCAACAGTGTTGAAAATCATCTTTTTAAACCCTGTAACATCGAAATATCTAGCAAGGTCAACGGCTGGATTTGAACCCACGCTTTACTTTCATCTATGGCAACACTGCCTGCACTATTTCCAGTGCCCTACACCACTCGACCACCTAGGTTATATAAAATAAAAAAAAAATGTTCCGTGGGACACGAATGCCACCGCCATACAGATACAGTAGATGAGTGACCGACTTGAAAGGGGGAGAGATGGTACAACTATCATACCAAAGTTTCAGACCAAATATCAAATTCCTGCATACACAAGCTGAGAAATCCTTGACGAAAATTTTGGACGTACGTACGTACGTACGGACAGACGGATGGACGTACGGACAAGGGTAAAACTTAATGCCCCCGTCGACTAACGGCGGGGGCATAAAAATATAGCTTTCGGTAACGGGGTCATTCCTCTTCGTAGGAAATCTAGAGTTGTAACACATTGTGGGGGTAGGAAACAGCTGGAAGAAGGATTAGGTTGCAACAAAACATATTGTATAAAGATAATAATCATGCCCGCAGCTCTATGTTATATGAATGGAAATGTATTGGTAAGGTGAGCTGCAAAGGTAGAATATATGATTCCGAATGCCAACAGTGATGAAAATCACCTTTTTAAACCTGTTAACATCGGAAAATCCAGCAATTTCTACAGCTGGATTTGAACCCATGCTTTACTGTCATCTATGGCAACACCGTAAAGCATGGGATCAAATCCAGCCTTAGACCTTGCGGTAATCTCTTGGCGTCTGTCGTCCTTCGTTGAATTTTATTCAAAGATCTTCTCCTCTGAGATCACATGGCTAATTGAAATTAAACTTTGTCAAAACAGTCCTTCGGTGGTCCCCTTCAAAATTGTGTCTGGCGTATCTGCACCTAATCAAAGATGGCCACCAGCGGTGAACATAGATTAACATAGGGACCCAATAGAAAATGCTTTCAAATATCTTCTCTAAAACAACACAATTGTCCTTGGGTGGGTCCCCTTCGAAGTTTGTAAACCCTTCCGAGATGGCCGCCAGCCGGGAACATAGTTTAACAAAGGGACCCTAAGGGATATGTATTTAAAGATCATCTCTGAAAGCACTTGGTCAATAGGAACCAAACTTGGTCAAAAACAGTCCTTTGGTAGTCTCCTTGAAAAAATGTGTGAGGCTAGTCCATACTTAATTCAATATGACTGCCAGCGGATAGAGTTTACCAGTTGGACCACATGGGAAATGCATTCAAAGATCTTCTCTAAAATCACTAAGTCAATTGGGCCCAAACTTGGTCATAACAGTCCGTTGGTGGTCTCGTTCGACCGCACCTCATCAAAGATGGCCACCATAATTTGCTGTTAACAGAGCAGGACATGCTTACCCTTCCGGAGCACCTGATGTCACTCTCAGTTTCACTGGAGTTCACACTGTGAGTGCCTTTGTTCTGTGCGTTGTGTCTGTCTGGCGTCATTGTTTTTGTGTATAACGTCATTGTTTTCTGTGTTCTCGTTTTTGCCCTGTCTTTGGACTTCGATTTTTGTGAATTTCACCCCTTTGTTCCTTCGGTATTCTACTGCCGTTGTTTGATATAGGGACCTTATTGAAGATACATCCAATGATCTTCTTGAAAATCATTAAAACTTGATTTACAAGACACAAGAAACCATAATGAAGAAATTTTAAACACATTTGATTTTAATGAGTGCAAGATTCTACCCATGCACGGCGTCAAATGCATGTCCTTCTCTCAAATCTGCGTCTTCCTGTAAATCCGTGTCTTATAGCGATGACATGATTAAGGCACTGAATCTTTTGCTGGACCATATTTTTGTTCGTCTCTCCAACATTGTTTATCAACAGGTCATAAAAATTCCCATGGGTACAAACTGTGCACCTCTCATTGCAGATCTTTTTCTCCTTTGTTATGGGCGGGACTTTATTAAAAAAACTACAGAATGGAATCGTACAACAGGGATCAACTTATTTCAGCAGCGACGTTACTATAGCTCCATGATACGGGGTGTGTATATCTCAACTAGTACGATTCGCACGAGTCTGTTCTTATCTTAATGAACGTAACCTTACTATCATATCCAAACTTTTACAACAAGGTTACAGATTTTATACATTGATAAAAACATTTAAAAAATAAAGAAGATTCTGAATATGATGCGACTCGCAAACAGCTGATTAGTAAGGGCATTTCTCACCATCTTTTTTACGGAAACATTATTAAAAAATGCCAAAAACTAATAAAAGAAATCCAGAAAAACTGGGATATTGACAGGATATTCTTCATGATTCCGTTAAATTGGCCTTGGGATCCAAAGACCAGAAGATATATCATATGTCTACTGAAATCCATGATGATTCCCTTCCTGAAGTTTGGAATCTGATATTTATTCCGTAGTGCGACAGTGTTTTCCAGCAGACTAGGCTCCTTGAGCCAGCCGGCAGTTAAGCGGCGAGCACTCCTCGACCTATTCTCTTAATTACTTTTGTGTCATTCTTTCGTTCTCTAGATTGTGGTCTTGGAGTTACTAGTTTGCTGTATTGGGTTTTATTTGTTTGTTTAGAATACTATAGGGAAACGGGATTGAGAAGGGGGATTAGGTTACCCATAAACCAGTTTAACCCTAACGCTAGCTCCAGCTAGTGCCTGTACAAAGTCTAGCTATCCCGAGTAACTATCGTTTTAATGGTTGTCTTGTCATTTTATTGTTTTTCTTGTGCAGTTCCCTGGTAGATGGTAGCATGTGATTGTGTTTTCGGCCATTGTTAGTGTTTCGTGTTATTTTTTCTACATTCATTGAGCATGACGTAGAGATCGGACACAAATCTGGGGATGGACATAGATCTGAGGCCGTACACAGATCTGAATCTTACATACAAGACCATAACATCTTGAGTAATCAAATAACTATGTACCGAAGAAGAAAAAAATACAAAAACAAAACAAAATAAAAATAAAGGGAAGAAGAAGAAGAAAAAAAAATAATCGGTCAATAAATAACAAAATACTGTGGAAGTACTTTTATTCGTGGACATCAATTTTCGTGGTTTTGATAAATATCACTATTTCGTTTGCACTTAAATTCGTGGTTTTGAATGCAATACATTAAACTCCATGCAAAAATGCATTCCGTTGGGAACTTAATTTCGTGGTTTTAGCCAACCACGAAATCCACGAAAATTGGAACCCCACCAACAAAAGTACTTTCACAGTATGCGAAGTTTCTGTGAATTTAGTTTCTGTATTTCCGCATATGTGCATTCAGACAACTTTCATTGTCTTTTATTGCAGTGTGGAGTTGGTAAAACAATTCCCCGTGGTAGAGATGTATGCTCTTTATTTTTCTTAGATATGGTGTTCTTGTACATGAGATAATATCTCAGGAAGCAGGGGACAGTAAAATTGCCAAAATTGATCGACGGATGACCGTGTTTTTCTTAAATTCTGTAATTCTATATCCAATATATATATATATATATATATATCTCCAAGCAAAAGTTATTTTTAGTAAAATGTGCGATTAAAGTATCTCGTAACAAGTAAAATCAAGTAATCAAAGTTGATTTGAAGAGTTGTTTTGGGCTTACAAGTTGAAATTTTAATTTAAAAAAAAAATGTCCAAAAACGGTGGACCGTACCCCATTTCTGAGCAACATCAACACCATTTGTGCAAACACAGGGGAAAATCTGGGCTTTGTCTGTTGACTGGGATATAAAATCCTACAGTAAAGCACTTTTAACTCGGCTAACGACCATGAAGATTTTGAGAAAGTGTCTGTTAACTGTAGGCTGCCATTATTTGACTGGTATCCTAAGCCAAAAGATACAGTGATACCTACACAAGTCCCAGGAACCAGAACGGACTATTTCAATCCAAACGACAAATGCATGTAATTGTTTACAGTAATGACACGGAATTAGAAAGAAAGCAAAGAAAATCCACTTGTTTCAATTATCAAATATGGAAATGAACTTCGATATACCTATAAATTAGGGAGGGGGCCAAACAGAGCTTACTGTCCCCTGCATTCTCATGTGTACACGTTGTTTAATTACTATTGTCTAAACTAATGTACATGTAAATTCTCCCCCCATCGTAGTTTTGTCCTTAGCAATATTTGATATTATTGATTGTTCGGATTTCGTTTGGTTTTATGCATTTTAAACATGTTTTTAATATGGATTTCCTTTGTTTGGGTTCTAGTGCTCCAGATGAGGAACCAATTTCCGAAATGGCCATACAGCTCATTAGAATTATTGCAGTTGGAGTTAACATATGTGTTATGGTCTCATGTTCATTCACTCCATATCCTTTCGTAAAAAACTTGTCTCTTTAGTGCAGATCATATTAAACTACCAAATTTTAGTGCAACCATTATTTTAACGTTGCATTTATGATCATATTCAATCGAGAGTGATTGATGGGACATAGCTCCCAAAAGACTAATTTCATGAAGTTATTGTTATCAAATGGAAAATTTGCCCGGCAGCAGCTGCTATTACGTAATTTTATAACAAAACGAAGAAATTTATTAGCTTTATCGATACAAAGGCAACTCTAATGTCACATTAGTAAAAAAACGAATAGAAACCCAACTTCGAAACAAAATTGTATTCGAAAATAAGGCATGATTTTGTAGTGCTTCGGGGAGATATAGAATAAAAACATTAATTCGGATTATCAAAATTATCTGTATTATAATCCATGTTACAAGATAAAAGAAATGCATAATTTTAATTCGATCGAGGGAACCATATTCCGAATTGTATCACAGAATCCTGATTTTAATATCATTAAAGATTTCTCAATTTTTGAATACATAAGCCATCTAGAATACAGAAGACATAAAGATCCAGCCATAAAGATCCGTAAAGATTACCGTTGATTGATCAGTTAGAATTTTGAAAATTGCCATTAACGTTCAGAATCCCCCTCTCTTCCTTTATAAATAAATTAATAAAAACTTGAAACATGATAGGAAAACAGTTAATTTTGGAGGAGTTTATTGATGTGTAAACGCGGACGACTTACTCACAAACTGAATCAAGCCCGAGGGACTCTGTGTAAAGTTTATGAGTGGAAGACCGCGTGTACACATCCGTAAAATCTTCCAAATTACTTTATTTCTTTAAATTACAATCCTATGGTGTCACTGAATTTGACGTCACCATATGCCGCACTATTTTCCGAATAACATATTAATGGGCAAGAAGACTTTTTTGAGAAGAAATTCTTTGTTGTTCATTACGTTGCCAGTTGAAATTGGAGTTCCAATAGCAATTGGAATTATTACTAATTTTGAGGTAAAATGGCTAGGTTTGCGGTTCCGGTTCTGCGATTGATCAACAGCTGAATCTAAATTCGTTGAGAAATGAACTCCCCTGAATTACAAAAACAGGATAACAGTAAACACCTACAATGACCAGGAACTACA
>MJUU01043483.1:15267-25567 GCA_002080025.1 Modiolus philippinarum | reverse complement strand
TTACAACAGTCATTTGAACTGAGGAGAGGAGACAAATAACTGTTTTATCTTGTAAACATTAATTCTTTTATGTTTTGTTCTTATAAATGTGATGTACTACAATCCAAATGGGTTATAAGTATTAGAATAAAGTTATTAAATATTTGGTGAGCTAAATCGTAGAATATACTATGACAAATTGAGTTTCCATCTACACGTTATTTGAGCCGGAATCCCAAAATTTGAGAAGGATCAATATATTTATTCCCATGCTTTGATACAATAGAATCATCCTCATTTTTATATACTAGTAGACATTGAAAGCGTTTTTAACCAATTTGACTGCTTGAATGTTCAAATATCAAAATGTACAGAATTTCTTATGTTTCAAAATAGTATTTTGTTATCAAAAAGAAAATTGATTATTAAACATTTAAAAACCTTTTATATACATGTACATCCCTCACTCTGATGGGATCGAAGCTTGCAAAGAGGTTTGGGAATCTCGCCCGGTCCAAATTCCACCCACAGAATGTCTTGTTACCATGCTTAGAATGGTTCTTAAAAAGAACAATTTTACTTTCAATGGCGAACACTATTTACAAATAAATGGAACTGCTATGGGCACCAAAATGGCGCCATCCTATGCTAATATATTTATGGGCAAATTCGAAAACCAACTTCTCGAATTGTCTATCGAAAAACCGCTTTCTTGGTATAGATTTATAGATGATGTGGACATGAAATGGACTGACAGTGATGAAAAGTTACAAAACTTTATCTCGCATGCCAACAATTTGCACCCATCTATCAAGTTTACTTCAGAAATATCGAAGACTACCATCTCCTTCCTTGACACTACCAGCTCTTTATCGGAAGGTGAACTGTCCACAGATTTATATTGCAAACCCACGGATACAAACCAATACCTTTTGCCCAGCAGCTGTCATCCTGCACATGTAACTAAAAATATTCCATACAGCAAAGCCCACAAAATAAGACGAATCTGTTCGAAGGAAGAGTCCGTGAAAAAAAACGATAAGGTCAACTCAAAACAATCTTAAACGAAGAGGGTATAAACACAGTAACATCAAAAAAAGTTTTAACAAAGCCCTGAATATTCCAAGGAGCACCTTGCTAAAGTACAAAGAAAAAAGAACGCCTTGTGTTCTAACATTTCACCCTTCCCTGAAAAACACTTTTAACACCGTTCGTAAGCACTGGACATCTGTGGAAAAAAGTCTCAAATTGTCCAAAATCTTTCCCGAGCCTCCTTTGGTTGCATTTAAACAACCAGACAGCCTGAGGAACTTGTTGGTACGAGCAGAAGTGTCTAATACTACCGGTACCACAGGGAACAGTCAACCTTGTGGAGACAGGCGCTGCAAATGTTGTAGACATATGCAAACCTCGTCCTCGTTTACCAGTCAGGTTACTACAAGAAGGTACAAAATATTTTGCACTTCATATTGCAAAAGCAAAAATATTATTTATTTGCTGCAGTGTAACGTTTGTAATCTCCAATACGTGGGTGAGTCAAAGCAACCATTCCACAAACGTCTGAATGGACACAGAAGTGACCTTAGTAAAAAGCCACTTCTGCCCGTGAGTCAACACTTCAGGTTGTCAGACCACACTATCGAGGATTTCAATAGAATGAAAATCCTCATCATTGTACAGAACGGCCAATGGAGTGATTCTCAACGTGAAGACCGAGAAAGATTTTGGATTAAAGAACTCCGGGTTTTACATCCTGACGGAATAAATAGAAAACAATAGACCTATAAAGTCAACTAACGGTGTATCTTCGAGTTCTTAGGAGGGGGGGTAAATTGCACCTGTACTAGATAATACAGTTTTTTTTAATTGATTTTAATTGAATTTATGCCTGTCAACATCTTCTAATACAAACATTAATTGGACAGATATTAGCGAGCATATTGGCCCTTTCTATTTCAGTTTTGTTTTTGTTTTGCTGTTTTTTTTTTTCGTTTTTGTTTTTTTTCAAAATTCTAATTACTATTTATGACTTTTTTTCAAATCTTAGCGTGAACTAATGCTATACGGAAAGACATGGCCATATCTTTTATTTCTAAAATAATTGATATATATATAATGAAATATTTCCGCTCAAACAATGTTGCTATAAGTAACTGATTCACAAAGCTAGACATAGATCACAAATAAAAAGTCTAAAAATACACATCGTTTATGCTGTTTATAACTTTAACAATCAATAGACAATCAATGTAATATGTCCACCTGATACTGAGGAAACGGCGGTGTATGAATATTTGTAGTAGTAACTATCAAAACATTAACAAATCGCTTCAAATCATTAGTAAAAAAACAACTCTTAAATTATGTGTTTTCAGATTATTGATCTAGGGTGAGTTAAAATACCGAACTATTTCCTACGCCATGACATTGTGATCTGTACCCAAAAACAAATATATATCTTGAATAGATAGTACGCACTGATCGAGTATATGAAAATATTTGACGTTATGTGTACACTTATAATTATAAAGCTACATTTTATGTTTACCTGTGTGAAAGAAAAATATTTTTGACATTCGATGTTTTGTTGAGTTATGTAATATATTTTAGCGTATTTAAGACAATGGTGAAAGTCATTTATGGCTGAAAATTTTGTCACATTATTTGTAACAACTTTTATATATTTTATCGATATAGTTGCACAAGTTGTCACATACTTCAGACAACTATATAAAATTATAACTTTGTGTGGCGGCATTCCTTGTCGAAAGACATTGAATCCTCTCTGCTATACACACAGCTGATCTGCACGAGCACCTATACATCATGTACTGCGTTACAACCCTAGATTAAACCTACAAGGAGGTATCACCCGGTTACCGAAAGCTATATTTTTATATAGCCTAGGTAGCCGCGTGGTCTACGGCGCTGGACGTAGTGCAGGCGGTGTTGCCAAAGATGTCACAACAGTGATGGTTCGAATCCCGGAGAGGGAACTACCATTGTGTAGATCTAACAATGTTGGGCTGATTTTCAGACGTGTATATATATATATATATATATATATATATGGACACAAACTAGGGCACATAAAAAATTAGCCCTTTTGATCTCTGAAAGCGCTTGCCATAAAATACAAATGGGCCTAGACAAAATGTTCCGGGTGGAACAAATTTCCTACTTAACTAGCTACATAACATAACCATTGAACTAAAGAACTAAGTGAACATAACAGTAAAAGTTTTAGTATAAAGCCTATTACACGGGTATGATTAATCTAAGTTACCACTGTGTGAAAGAAAAATATTTTTGACATTCTAAGTTATCACTGTGTGAAAGAAAAATATTTTTGACTTTCGATGTATCATCAATCGCAATTTATACTATAACTAATCCGAGATTCTGATTATCGCAAAATATTCAACGAATGATCGAATAACGCAGCAATTCACGAATGCGCGCAGCGCATGAGTGAATTACAGCGTTTTTCGATCATGAGTTGAATATTTTCGATAATCAGAATCTAGGATTAGTTATTGTTTTTATTATATAGATCAGTTCTTGCATATTTAATGGTTTAATTTAAGATTCTTTTCATGAACTAAGTTTTCGATGTTAATCCGCTGAGACGTTTACTTAACAACGACGTTGGCAACGTCTATTGTGACGTCACTTACTTTTAATTCACTGAGAAATTTCAATCTTTCACTGCAATCTATATGATAATATATTTTAGCGTATTTAAGACACTGATGAAAGTCATTTGTTGGCTGAAAATTTTGTCACATTATTTGTAACAACTTTTATATATTTTATCGATATAGTTGCACAAGTTGTCACATACTTCAGACAACTATATAAAATTATAACTTTGTGTGGCAGCATTCCTTGTCTCCTCTCTGCTATACACACAGCTGATCTGCACGAGCACCTATACATCATGTACTGCGTTACAACCCTAGATTAAACCTACAAGGAGGTATCACCCGGTTACCGAAAGCTATATTTTTATATATTATTAATTTGATATCGTTTGAGAAATTTAATTGGCGGAGAAGTGGTCACATGACTCCCTGTATAAAGTGATATTGCATGGCTATATCGCACGTTACTAAATATAGACCAAAATAATCTTTCATATCAGTAACTAACATAGAAGTATTTTATAATCGGATGAAATGAAATTTTACTTAAATAAAGTAAAATCTTTTTCTTTTGTGTGAAATTTATAGGATTTAAAGATCAAACTCAATTTTATATCCTTAAAGGTTTATACAACTGAATATGCATTTGTGAAATATAGGCTTTCTTTATTTTAAGTCTTTTTAGTTCTTTCTTGTAAATTAATAATATAACAATTACAGCATGTGTTAGAGGTCGATATTATGTTATATCGACCTAGAAAAGCATATCGACCTCGGATTTCATCCTCGGTCGATATGCATTTCTCAGGTCGATATAACATCATATCGACCTCGTACACATGCTATAATTGTATAATAGCCTAGGTAGCCGCGTGGTCTACGGCGCTGGACGTAGTGCAGGCGGTGTTCCCAAGATGTCACAACAGTGATGGTTCGAATCCCGGAGAGGGAACTAGCATTGTGCAGATCTAACAATGTTGGGCTGATTTTCAGACGTGTATATATATATATATATATATATATATATATATATATATATATATATATATATATATATGGACACAAACTAGGGAACATAAAAAAACCCTTTTGATCTCTGAAAGCGCTTGCCATAAAATACAAATGGGCCTAGACAAAATGTTCCGGGTGGAACAAATTTCCTACTTGACTAACTACATGACATAACCATTGAACTAAAGAACTAAGTGAACATAGCAGTAAAAGTTTTAGTATAAAGCCTATTTCACGGGTATGATTAATCTAAGTTACCACTACTGCAGTAGGCAAATCCAAACACTGAAATAGCCCAGTGACACAACTGTTTTACCCGGAACTGATTACGCGTATACCGCCTCAAGTAGAGTTACGTCCCTTTAGACTGTGACAAAATGGCCGGTATCCTGTCCGGTTTTTCAGATTGGTTTTGGAATCCTCGATTTTGGTTACCAGGAAACACAACATGGAAAGATTTGATATCAGAATCGGACGAAGTGTACTATCCAAGACTGGGAGATATATTTTTGCCCTCGATTGGCCTTGGCATATTCTTATTATTGCTCAGATATGTCTACGCCAGGTATAAATACCGGTATATTTACTCACCATGTTTCTGTTCTGGGCGTTTAATGTCAAGTTTGCGAAGTAGGTTTTAGTTATTGAAAAGTAAAGGATTGACAAGGCGAAGAATAGGAATACAATAAACATAAAAAGCAAAAGGATGCCCATAACAATTTGGGCACAAGTATTAACAACATTTTTACTTTTAACTAGACCGAATTATCTGTCGTATACAAAGCTACTTTTATCATCCTATGTTCATCTTTTACTGATCTGACTTTTTATTTTTTTTATATTGCTTTATGACAACAGAACGATCTCTTATTTAAAATCGTGAGATCGCTTCCAATTTGGATACAGTGGAATTTCGGCTGGGTATCGCCAGTGGATGTATAAAAACACCTACCTGAAGAAATCGGGACTATTTACCTTCAATTTTAACCAAGTTTCAAGTTTCGAAGATATGAAATACCTTTCTATGCCTCCATTCAAATTAAAATGACTTTTGATTTCTTCTAGAGTTTTCTCCGGTTGACCATACATTTTTACATTTGTATATTAAAACATGCATGAAAGTTGGGTGAAGCGGTGATGTTTGAAACTTCAACATCTTTGCATATTTTTTAAAAACTAAACTTCAGTTCAATTTAACTGTATTTTCACAGACGTCTCTTGTCTCCTGCCTTGAAAATTTAACCAGTTACAATCGTGATGATCTTTAATTTTGAAAAAATAAAATGTATGATTTCATGTTCTTAAAATGTCTCTGCAGATGAAATGCAGAATCAACATGATCAACGAGAAGATGATGATATATCATTTGATGACTTAAACCATAAAGTTTCTCAAGTTTTTTGTTTCATTATCAGTCAGGGGTGCAACTTAAATAAGTTATCACCAAAATCACTTAAATGAGTTACTATGAATTACTTACTTTCTTTAAATAACTTAAACCAGTTATGAAGCAATAACCTATTTGAGTTACTGTTTTGTTAATCAAGGGACATTACTCTGTTGATAACTTCATTCAGTTATTTAAGTCTTTTTTACATTATATTCAGTTTTGTTGGAATTCTTACTTATTGGTCACAGTTAAGTTTATTATTACACATGTATTAAGTAGTTCTAATTGACCTCAATCTAATGATGGCCTGTCTAATTGATTTTGATGAACCATTTCAAAGATAATTGAGATTTAATTTCCCAAGGGTCCAATCTTTATGGGGGTTGGCGCATGTATTTCCTCTCTTTGCGCATTTATAATTGTTGGGTAATTACACAGTTAAGATTCTAAACCATATGGGAAAAACTATTGTTTGTTTGAGAAAAATCTTTATCATAAAGAAATTTGTAATCTAAGTTGGACATTTTCAAGAAATCAACACTTGATAACTTAAAAAAGTTATTGCTGAAAATACATGATCACTCAATTCAGTTACTCAAAAGTACTTCATTTGATAACTTGAATAGGTTACACCCCTGACTGATTATGCAGCATTAAAATGTGAAGAAATAATCCATAAAAATCTGACCAAGTATCCCAACTGGGATATACATGTAGTATCCCAATCAACCTGACAAAGCTTATATTAAGGTATTTCGGTAGGATTCCATGATTTTGATTTCATGTTTCATGCTTTGATCATGTTGATAGGTATTTTTTATTTTAGAAATATACAAACATTTAAAACCTGGACATATCTTTACAATATTTAGCTTAATACACAAATAAAGGGCCCATTTCTCTGAGCTTAGCATATTCATTTTAGACGAAAAATTCAGAATAGTATTTGTACTGTTTAATTTTTTAAATGAAAGTTCAAACAAGGGAGGTAATTTCAAAAAATGTTTTAATAAGAAATCACTACGAAAACTTTGATCTTGTGAAATAATTACATAACAAGGTCCGAGACCCCCATTTTTCTTTTTGTTTTTTTGGTAGCTCAATACAGGGGCTAGCAATGTATAAAATTAATCAAAATTCTCATGGATGTAACATGAATAAGTTTTTTAAAATGATAAGTTTCCTTAATATTTCAACTAAAAAAATTACCATTTTTGGTGAAAGATTGTGAGCTTATATGGTCCGTGACCCTTAATTGATATATATATATATATTTTTTAAGTTCAATATTGGAAATTTAATTCTGCAAACTATTGAAAAATTCTGATGGATTTTGCTTAGAACCACCTTAATCTGTTTCCCTTCAATCATAACAGGAGAACCAACATGAACAAATACAAATGATTGTTTAAATACAAAAGGCTTTGTTTAACATCAGTAAATATACAAGTATATTTATCATGTTTATATAACTTTAAAATATAAGCTTTTATGAGCTTTTGAAACCAAAGCAACAATCACACAATAAACACACAATACATAGACATACAGAAAGGATACTAGTACATGTACATTAAAACATATAATAACATGCTGTAAGCAAATAAATTGACAACTTTCAAGTTTTTACTCCCCTCATTACAAATTAGTAGCCATCGAATGGAACTTAAATAAAGAATATTTTTGGACTTGCCACTGTAAAATTAGCCATGTTCCTGTTATATACACATGAAATGGGGACATGGCTTATTTTACAATGAAAAGTCTAATTTAAAATAGACAGGGATAATTTAAAACGAATTGGCTAAAATAAACTGTGCAAATCTAATTTAATGAGCATTGGCTAATAATTAGGTGTTTTCTGTTGAATTATTCAAAAATGGGTTACATTAACCAAAATGGTACTGTGTTTGTTTAACTCATAACTTTCCACTGTAATTGTATATGCCTATTTCAGATTGATAGTAATTCCTACAGGGAGATATTTTGGAATCAAAGAACCAAGGAAGCAAACTGTGACAGAAAATCCAATATTGGAAGCAGCATTTAGAAAGTCTAAAACACCAGACAGTAATACAATAATGGTAAGGCCTTGATAATATGTGTGTTTTTGGACACAAGGAGTTTTATGTTGCCACCGGGTGCCGATCAGTCCAGCTAAACAATATGTACAACTAAGCATGATGGTCAACAATCCTGTGAAGTTAAGGTAGTTCGACACTAATACACGGCGCATTCGATTGGCGCATTTGCGAAACACGAGTCGGATGCGGAATTGACTTGATTTTCAAACCGGAATATTCCTGTATTGGCCTATTCACTGTGACGTCATAATAGATTGACATACACCTTCCCGCGAATTAGCTCCCTTTTCCTGTAAATATTGTCTATTTCGAAAACTTTATAAAATATCTCTCTTAATCGAACGGTGACATATAGATTTTTTTAGCGTAACAGAAAGCTTAATTGTATATCTCTGAAATATCAAAAAAATTTTAAAAATTATCTGATATTTATTTTACATGAAAGATGAACAATAAGCATGTTATCACAGTTCCCTATATATTCTTTGTAAATATTGCTGGAAAATACTGAATTTGGCCTAATTTTCAAAGCCAGATAACAGGAAAAGATGATCGGTGACGTATCATTTTTATTTTATTTTTTGAATATATAGGTTAAGACCTACAAAATATCTTTAAAGAAAAAAATTCTGTCTGAAATTTGTATTAGGATCGAACTACCTTAAGTTGAAATCCTTTAAAAGATGTGGTAGAAGTAGCATCCACAAACTTAATTTAGCAAAATTCTAAGTCTACAGTCTACAGTTTAAAAGAAAACCACTGTTTTTCCAGAGCTTTGCGACAAGCGGTATTCATCAAATAAAAGATATCTGGGATCAAGAAAAAAAGTGTTTTAAAACCTGTAATTATATTTTTAACAAACTCCGAGATAAAAGAAATTGGATTTCAGAGTGGTCAAGAATAAAAACTGCAATACCCCAAATATTTATAGATATTCTATGTAACAATATGATACCCGAAATAGAGAATATTGATATCCCTTATACATTAAGAAATGTATCAATGTTTTTCGACAAACAAGACAAAATAGTCGAAAACCGCAAGATATCCTTAAAACTTATTCAGGATTTTATAAATGAAAAAATAACCCCGTTATATATTATAAAGTGGAATACACGTTTCAATCAAGAATTAGATTGGAGTAAAATTTGGAGAAGTTTATCCAAAAATTTTGCAAATAGGAAAGCAAATCAATTAAGCTGGAAAGTAGTACACAACATTATTTATACAGAGGAAAGGTTACAAAGAATGGGGCGCTCAAATAATAGTAAATGTCATTTTTGTAAAACGTAAATAGAATCTCTTGAACATCTCTTCTGCAATTGTAAGTTTTCTAAAAGAATATGGGAAAAAATAAATAGTTCTTTTCAGCAGTATAACGGTTTGAATGCTTTAGTAAACAATATCACTTTTAATGAAGAAACTATTATACTAGGAATATACGATTGTACGCTTGTAGAAAATGATATTTTCAATTCTACACTTATTATGGTAAAATGGGTTATATGGAAATATAGAAACGTGATTAAATATCAAAAGAAAGCAGTCGATATGGATGATTTTTTGCGCTATTTAAAATTGGAACTGACTACATTGGTATCTTGTTTACTTGCATCAAAAAAACACACACCGGATAAACGGGAACTTTTACGGTTACTTGACTTGATGAACTAATAATTAGTTTTTCAAATTAAATAAACTCGGAGGAGTTTTATTTCTCTAACAACCTTCTTTAATTTGTGCAAACCTTTTGTACACATATTCAACTCCATTTAATCCAAATGTCATGCAATTTTTTTTATAGTAAATAAACTAGTCATAAATACAAAATATTAAACTCACCATTTTGAAAATCATAATCCATAGAATAAAAAGGCGTGTTGTCCATTTATCACTCACAATTAAAGTACACTCGTCTACTGGAAATTGACATCGATAATCGGTGGCGCGTGCAATTTAAAAATTGATGAGTGTAAGGGAAATTGATATATTTAGTATGTTGTATGTTTGGTGAATTTATGTTTTATATGTTATACTGATGGGAATTGTCATTGTTAAAATTACATTATAGATTGTATGGTCCTAATTATGCATGTTTTTGTTAAGTAAATCCCCTGGTTTACTTAATAACTAATACACAGGGATGAACCTTAGTGGGATCGTTGTGCCACTAAAGGGATTTGTTCACAACA
>MJUU01043481.1:12184-32355 GCA_002080025.1 Modiolus philippinarum | reverse complement strand
CCTTCAAGTTAAATGGTCGGTCCCTTAGACATTGATTATAATACCCCATGCAATGCTTCACACATAAAGAATTCATTTGACAAAGATGAATCCTTTCCTATCACAAGTCATTCGTGTCCTCTGAATATTCAAACTAAAAATAAGAATAAAGATCTGCCATGCCTACATTTGTTACCACAATTACACAAAAATCCATACTTACAAGGAAAGATATATCTCTGGATATCCATCTTATTTAATACTCACCGTATGGGAACGACACCGGATATTGGTACTACCGAAGCGGACGATTGATATTACTTTAGCATGAGTGAACGTGAAAAATCGCACGTTTATTATATTTCTTCTAAATATTTGTGACCAGAAATATGTGTGATGCTCGACAGGATAAAATTAGAGTTCGTAATAGTCGTATAAACATAGAATAAAGTAAGTAAATAAAAATTAGAGATGAAAACACGTCGCCTAGTACCGCCAAAATGTCCCAACGGGATGATTTTTCTTTTCAAAAGCAAACGATTTCAGGCGTGTTGTGTTAAAATTTCACCCTTTAGTTCGATAATTTTACCCTTCGATTAAGATTAAGCAAATCCATGTCTCAGCAGCTGGAATGTAACTTAAATCACGAAAACAAAGTTATGAAAGAGTACGGCGACTTGTGTATTATCTGGAATATTCTACAAGTCGCCGTACACTTTCATAATTTTATTTTCATGATTAAAGTGACATAACCAGGTGTTGGGACATTGATTTGGTTAATTTTAACTAAATGGTGTATTTTTGGAACACAACACGCCTAAAATCGTTGGTTTTTGAAGAAAAAACATCCCATTTGGACATTTTGCCCGTACTAGGTGACGTGTTTTCATCTCTAATTTTTATTCACTTGCTTTACACTATGTTTATACGACTATTATGAACTCTAATTTTATCCTGTCGATCATCACACACATTTCTGGTCACATTTTTAATAAGAAATATAACAAAAGTGCGATTTTTCACGTTCTCTCATGCTAAAGTAATGTCAATCGTCTGCTTCGGTAGTACCAATATCCGGTGTCGTTTCCATACGGTGATACTGAACTGTCAATTGAACTAACTTAGATTTTGTCTTCATTCAAAGACAGACATCAAGCATACTGTGAAACTATTCATGCCCGAAATTACATAAATCACACATGGAAACTAAAAACATCGAAGGATATATTGGAATATCTTAAATCTCGTCTATTTTCATTCTCTAAAAAACATTGAATTTTTCCACACTCTTTGTATGAAAAAGAAAGGAAATGGGGTAAATGTCAAGGATACAACATCCCATATGATATGCTTTCTCAAGATAAAATAAAATCACGAATAAGATGTATCATTCAAAAAGGTTTTGCCGATTAAAAATGTAGTATAGTTTATAAATCCACGTTTTTAAATGGAATAGTATAATACGATGGAAAGCAGGTGTGAAGTATGCCTTATTTTTTTATTGTTAATATAATTTTCACATTTGGAGATGCTATTTATCATCAGCAAGTTGCTAGACCGGTGGTCAAAAATTGTGTTCCTCTACTCACCGACTTGTTTTATATTACTACGAGGCCGAATTGTCAGGGACTCGTAAAAGATTCTTCTATCTCACTTACTAATACATCGATGATGTTTTTTTTTTTTTTTCATTAATAACACATCTTTTGCTAAAATTGATGTTTCGGTCAGAACTGTGATTCAAGATTCATTTTTAACTCGAAGCCATGAAATGGCTGGAGAGATGTTTAAATGATAAGAAAAAATCTCGTGAGGCTTCAAGCCTATTAACAGCTCTAAAAGATGATCTTCGTGCCTCCGATAAAATGTAGTGCGCAAGTTTCTCTCAAAATCGTTTACATTGTGTTTTTAAGTTATATTTCTTCATTATCTTGAGTTGAATACGGTGTTCTTATATTAAATTGAAAACAATACGCATGTTTATCAAATTACTCGGTTTTTTATATTGCGTCTCGGATCAAAGAACCTGTCGCGCAGTAATTTATCAAAGATGAAGATAACATTTGTTTACCCGTGACAGCGTATTGCATACATTTATAGCAATGAAATCGACATGTAAAATCACACATCCGATTATTTTCACGTATTGCGGAATTACTTAATACATGCAGACGTGTGCAGCAGTTCTTTGGATGACTACGAAGTTTTGCCACATGTAGATTTTCAGAGCTTCGAGATTCAGCTCCATCGGAGCTTTGATTATATCTTAATACTGGGATGAACATTCCTTTTTATTGCCTGCGACCTTTCAATAGCAAAGGTTTGATTATATCTTAATACTGAGATGAACATTCCTTTTTATTGTCTGCGACCTTTCAATAGCAATTGTTTGATTATATCTTAATACTGGGATGAACATTATACAGTTACTGTCTTTTGTTGAGGTAAATGTGCAGTGTTATTGACTTTTGGGGAAACAGATATTCATCGAGCCGCATGGCGAGGTGAATATCTGTTTTCCCAAAAGTCAATAACACTGCACATTTACCGAAACTAAAGACAGTAACTGTTTTATTCTATTATCCGATAAATGCATAATAATTCTTTTTATTATGTATTATACTATACACCTAAAAATTTTCTATGGGTGTCAAATTAACGATTAAAGAGGCTTTGATCATTTGCATAAAATATATGAAATATATACTTTTCAAAAAATATTTTGAGGATAAGTAAAACAATAAATATAACATTATTATTATCTTTACTGTCAGAAATTTACAGATTCTAGCTAACACTGAGTTTGCGGCTTTTTTCCATTGTTCGTCATTGGTGGGAGATTGTGAAGAAGGGAGGGAATTGACATTTTAATGTAACAAGCGAACGTTCTTTAAAGACTTTATTTAAAGAATAAATTTTTTATCCTAAATAATCGATGATTTCTGTCTTTTAAATAAATGCTTGTGTTCTTCCTTTTCACTCCTTGCATCTGTGTAATGTTTGACGATTCTGCGCTATCCGTCGGGAGATTTTTTCCCAAAATATTGTGTGAACGCCTTTACCAGTGTTACGCTGACTTGTTTCGTATTTTAAGTGTCTTCCTCTTTGCATATTTGCACCATTTTCGCTGATCTTCTTTTCTTTAGATGAAGCAATTCTGTTTTTAGTGATGCCGATGACGTTGTCACGCGACAATGTTACATAGCAATGTGATTGGACGATATAAATACGGGATTTCCCTTTTTCTAAAAATATGTCGCACGTGACGTTTCCCGCGGTGAATATCCTTTTCATGGTGTGAATATCCTTTCTATCGAGTGAATATCCTTTTTTATTCATTTTAATGTCAATGCAACTTTACCATTAGTATTTATATATTATAGAATAATCCTTTTTATTGTCTGCGACCTTTCAATAGCAATTGTTTTTAAATTGCTTATCAACCAATTCTTTAGAAAATAGGAAAAATGAAAGGATATGGAGTGAATGTACATGTGACAAAAACGCACACGATACATAGAAAACTCCAGTTTTTCAAGGACAGGGCTTTTATTCCTGTCTACATCTTGATGTCGCCTGAGGGTCTTCAACTAGAGGTGAACAATATTCACCTCCTCAAGCGAGATCAAGAAGGCCCCTAGCTTGCACTTAAGCGGTAATCTTGACAAAAATTAAAGCAAGGTCCTAAAGCTTGCTCCCACCCGCCATGGAGTGCCAACTAGGGCGATGCTCAGGGTTATCCAGCTGAAAGCACCAGGGTTACAAGAAGAGAATAAAAATGTTGAGCAACATCGATCGCAGCTAAAATTAAGCAATAACAGTACATAATTTGAATACCCGAGGGCGTCAATCGTAGATTTGACAGTCAAAATGCAGTTTATAGGCGACGCGTAGCGGAGCTTGTAAACGGACATTTTGACCGTCAAATCAAGATTGACGCCCTCGGGTATTCAAATAATGTACTGTTATTGCGATTCTAATGCAACAAATCAATTTCATGTTCTATTTTTAACTCGTGAATTTGTAATAATATTAGGAACCAGACTAAACAGGGAACCTACTTTGTCCCAGGTGTGTAGATGGTGGAATTGACGGTCAGTTTTGACCAATCAAAACCTTCGTTATATAAATTATGCATTAGAATATGTCATTGAAGCCTGTTCCAATTCAGGACAATTTCAGTTTACAATTTTTCCGATGATTTTCCACTTCTTTGTCTATTTGTCTCTTGGACTTTGGTTCTTGACAACTCTGTTCGGTAATGTATGTTATCACCCCGATTTCCCATCATTCCTCATTCCTGGTTATAAATGTGTCCTTTTCTGATGGACAATTCAGTCCAGTCCATCAGAAAAGGAGAGATTCATAACAAGCAGAACAAAAATTTAATTGTTCCCTCCCAAAGTAAAATTTGCAAATTGCCATTTTCATTCATTCGAAATACCTTGCCAGAATATCTGAATATTTGTGGAAAGAATGATATTTTTAGAATGATGTCATTTCTAAATATGACTAATAGTGTAAAGTGACCTGATTTACTGCTTTTTATCTAAATTCTAACCCCTTGAAAATACCCGAGGCTTCATTCTGTGTATGGCACTCGGTGGATGTCCTTTGTACTGGATTTTGCCTCCTATTTTTGACAATGAGTACTTCTTTTTAAGACTTTTGGATTAAGACTTTCCATATTATTTTATTTTAGTGCAACTAATGAGAGGCTACTCCTTGAAACATATGTACAGCGTAACGAAATTTACTGCTTATTAAGCAAATTCGGTATTTTTTATTTATTTTGTATCAACTGGTAGTCCTGATGTTTTCAAATGGCGAATGGATTAAGAGAGTACGAGTGTCAGAAATATTGTAATTAGAATTAAAATTCTGACCTTTTGTTGTGAGAACTTTGCTAATAGAACAACATGAGCAAAAAATTTTGAAAATCTATGTAGGAATTTTTGAGATATAAGACGTCAAAATTTTGGCGGGAAACGGTTCTCTCTAGAGTTTTCCTTCATTTTCCATTAGCTGTTTCTATGCCTTAAAATATATGAAAATATAATTGGAAGTTGATAAAATTTTGCATATTGTCTATTTTATGCATTTTCAAGTGACCTAAGACCAAGAAAATATGATCCTTGTTAAAAACAAATTAACCCTGTTTGAGTGGATAAAACCATAGGATATCGAATGCTTCTGAAATCTGACACTCATATATCCTTAAATGGTCATTCAAAATTTATCACTACACACTTTGAGCACAAATCACAAATTAATTTTCCATAGACTAGAATAGTATCATTTTGTCTTATTTCAACCTTTTCTATATTTCGTTTGATCATATCATGTCCCTCAAAGAGAGCAGCATCTAGTAATCTACTGTAGGTGTGGTATGTCGTATTCAATTTTCCGGTACATTTGTATTTATTAGACCCCCCAAAAAAACAAACAAAATATATTCAATGTGCATCCTTATCGAACTTTTTTTTTCAAACATTTTTGAATAAATAGAATTATTTCTTTTCTATTTCTTAGATAAGTATATACATATCTTATGATAGATTTCATATATTTCCGTACTTGAAGATGCAACTTTCAAAATGTTTATTTGATTTTCGAAGTAATAGACTTTTACTAAGCAGAAACTACAATTATTTCCCTCAATTACTTTATTAAAT
Organism: Modiolus philippinarum; assembly: GCA_002080025.1. NCBI lineage: Eukaryota > Metazoa > Mollusca > Bivalvia > Mytilida > Modiolidae > Modiolus > Modiolus philippinarum. The sequence goes on along the minus strand of MJUU01043481.1, from coordinate 26,701 downwards.
AAATGAATGGTTTTAATTACTTAATTTGATTTTTTAATTTTGAATTTTTATATTCTAAGTTCTGTTTCAAATATTTATATAACCTAGCAACCTTCATCTTTGCATCTCAGTGGCGGATTCAGGGGCCCAGGGTGGCCCCGTTAGGTTGGAAAATATTAAAAATTCCTAGGGATTTTTAGGAAAATTGGGTTCCGGGCCCCCTTACGGTAAAAGTATGGGTCCCCCACCCCCTTTAAGCAGAAAATCTGGACCCGCCACTGCATCTCAAGAATCTGATGTATGACAGAGCCTAATTATTTGCTCTTAAACAAACTTCAATAATAAGCAGTGTTCGTTATTTTCGTGCTCATTCGCAATGTATGATTTAACTATCTTTGTCCGTTACTACTTTTCAATCGATTTAGTCCTACTTTGGTTTATGTGGCTCACTCGTCACATTTTTGAATTTGTGTCAGGTTTCGGAACTCATCTGATTATTTTCATGTCAATTGCTTAAAAAATTTTGCATACGGACCCCCACTTTTTATTGCATGAATGTCTTCGATAGGTCAAACTAAGACACCTGACAAGTTTTCACAAAATTCTTGATATAACTCCAAAAAATAGCCTCAATGTTAATGAAAGGGAAATCCGGAGAAATCCATTTCCCCCCGCCAATTGTTTTGAAGTCTTGTATCTTGGTTAAATACACACGGACCAGTATATTTCTTTTTTTCCATTTCATTAAGTCTACAATGCTTAGTAAATTAAAATATGTTTCAGGAAATACCTTGATATAAACAACATCAGGAATGAGCCACCAAAATTTATAATTTATAATACGACCACAACATAAAAAATACCAACGTCTTTTGATTTTGTTTCTGTTTTTTTTTTAATTATTATTATTTTTGTTAGCTTTTTTTGTCTTCTGATTTTGTTTTAAAGCGATCGTTTGAAATAGTTGATTTTGGGACCCTTGGACACATTTGGAAATGGTCTCACAAACTGTTTGGCCGACTGGAATAGCATTTCGCCACAGAACTCGTGGGTGCTTCTTCTTAGAAATGGTGTACTTGTTTGCACTTACAAAAAGACTGTTGTCCGGTGGACATAATTTTAACGTTTCACTTATTGGTAAAAATGCATACATCTACGACTAAAATGACTATTTCCACAGCAAGTAACGAGCAAATTAAAACAAAACTTGGCCACAACACTCCTTGATTGGTCTTCTTTGAAAAGTGATTCTCAGGTTCCAAATCTTTTTGAAGATAGGCACAAGCAGGAACATGGGACTTACTGGGTAAAATATTTTTAGATACGTTCTTCTCTGAAAACACTGGACCAATGAGATCAAACTGGGCCAAACAATTCTTCAGTTTGCACCTTGTCCATGACTTCTGCAAGCAAATATACTCAGTTAAATATTGCTTAGATCTAGATCTAAGGATCTCTGAAACTAATGGTCCACTTTGACCAAACTTATCTAGAAGAGCGATTGGATAGTTCTTCTCTAAATTGTATTTGGCACTTAACACAACATGGCCTAATGTGGGTAACAAAATCGACATTGGACACTGAGAATTCAAGTAAAATTTTTTAGTCTCTGAAAGTATTGTAATGACTAGGACACATGTTCCAGCAGTCCACTATAAAAAAGAGGTTTTTAGGTAAGGAAATGGAGGTAATAAAAAAAAATTGCCGGACAGAGTTGTCAAAGCCAAAGACCATGAGACGATAAGAAAAGTCAGGTTGATACCACCGGAAAAATTCTCGATCGCACTGGTCCTGACTTGGTTCAGGCATTTCAAGAGAAATGATGGGTTAAACCGGTATTATGGCAATCCAAGTCTCCTCTTCCATAGCAGTAGTGTCCGGTAGCAACTCAATAGCAATTGCTATTGAAAAGTCGCAGACAGAGAAAGAAATAATTATCCCAGTACCAAGTAAAAAAGAATCTTCATTAAAGTGAAAGTCCGCGATTTTTTACTTTTCACCTAATTCGATTTATTTGAAATCTAAAATGCTTCATGCATAATTGCAGTAATGTATCCATTTTATTAAGGAAGATATTTGTAGTTAAAAGCTGACCGCAGTTCATTATGGGTATCGCCATTTTGGATCGGAAGGGACGAAATATTGATACAGATTATTATAATTTGTATCACTAACAATTACGGAGAAGACACGATTTGTAAAAAGGATACTGGGTAATCCTTGGTATGACCAAAAACCGGACAAAATTTCAAATTGGACTCACCAATAGATATGCAAATCGGTAATATGATCGTGAGCATGGCATACAGGCTTAAAATTTCATTAAACATATGATAAATATATCCCGCATTTTATAAAAGTCTACATATTAAGTGATAATTTTCATTTTTGTCGAGTTTCAGGTTGAACGTTATCGAAATAAGTATGCATACCCTGCTGTCTAGAGCTAACTAAACGGCTACGGCAAAAATAAAAATAACTATGGTCTTCTTGCCAGGTAACACACAATGAAATAGTTGCCTTGGATATAGAAGTTAAGGCTCAGGTACACGTATTTTGTTTATTGGCACAATCAACACACGTGTCACTTGCTATGTAGGGTCATAATTCACTCTTGAGTCACAAATGTCCATGAGGGTAATTTTAATGCAGAAATTGTCAATATCAGTAACTTCATTCGAGGAAAGTTATTTTAAGTATTTTTTAATAAAAACACGTATTAATGTGGGAAAAAATAGATAAATAATAATAAGAAAAATTATACAAAATTAGTTTTTTTTTTTGTTTTGTCAAAGTCTTATAATATAATAAAAATGATGATATCAATAATTATTCAATAATTTATCAACATTGTAATTTAAGATCGAACACAGAAGCCTTTGTTTTCAATAAATAAAGTTTGTACAAAAATAAGACAATAAATATAAATGCTGAGTTGGCAATAATTCACGTTCTACACTGTTTAGTTATATTTTAGAATAAGAAAAAAACTAGCATATCATACATTCAAAAAGACGAAAGGGACTAGAATTGAGTTCGGTATAGCTGCATAAATTTTGTAAGAGTTTGATCAGACTGTTAAATGATTTAGACATATTTCCAAATGGTAAAGACCGGTCGAGGTGTGGGGTGGGGGTGTCCTAGACTTGGATGCCTCTTTTATTTGAATCTATATTTGTTTCGTGTAGATTTTTGGCCAAAAATGCCTTGAACAAAATCTTACGACTTTTTTATGTCTTGTTCCGAAAGCAGGTATTCCATTCGTTGGATCTTTGTGATGGTGTATCTAATCGAAGTATATCTGATTAAAGAAAAGAGAATGAACTGTCTGTGACTTACCAGAGCCTTACCAAAAGCACATGACAGGTCTCACGTTTAAACAGATAGGATATGACGGGACATAAGGTTGTAGTGTTCCAAATTCTTCATCAGATTAAAGGTATCAAACCACCAATTCAACCAATCAGAGTTGGAACGAATGAGAAAATAGACCTTTTGAATCTAAAGATAGACTTTGTATTCCTGCACCTTTAAAACTATTCAAGGGAATTTGATGAATGGTGCATCAATTTGAACATTGATATATTAGGTTTAATTCAAGACCAAGGTCAATTGACCAGGTGTAATTTTAGATCACTTAAAAGAGGGGAATTCCCAATGACTATTTTTGCGCAATGTTGTGACGTCGTGGTACGTATTTATAGGTGGCTTTCCCCGACACACCGGGAATCTCTTAGAAGGCTTTAAAGGTATGATGAAAATTTGATATAATATAGAGCAGGTATGTGCCTTTCACGGCATGTATGGTCTTGGCAAGGTTAAACTTAAGATAAAATGTCCAGGGAGGTTTGAAAATTCCAAATTTTAGTTGAAAATGTTAAAGAAATGAATTGGTGGTTTCACACCAAAAAAAAATAGACTTTTTGTGTAAACAAAATGCAACTTCTTAACATCTGATTCAGTGAAACTTCTATTTCTTCAAAGCTTTTATGGGTGGAATAATAATTTATACATAATGTATTTTCCATAAACACAATATCCAATTTCGCATAATGGCTTTACGTGTTTTAGTATCAAGTACAAGATGCATACCTTTGAAAACTGAGATCGGTGCATTCAAATTGCAAAATCCGTTATCTTTCAAAGTATTCAAACACTAATTTTAGGATTTCAATTATTTCGATAATATAATAATTGTCGCATTATTATTTCATGTCATTTAATTTTTATGCGTATTTGTTTCCTTTGCTATTTTTATAATGTATTTCTAGTTTTATAATTTTTTTCTCACGTATAGGCCTACCTATTTACGTTTTGGTTTGAATAAACATCACACGTTTTGGTTTGAATAAACGTTACAAAATTTAGAGTGAACCTGCACTGGGAGATGCTCCGGTATGTTGTCATCTGCGTTGTGTAATACCCAAATATACAAAGATACGACAATCATCCGGGGCATCCAGTTGGGTTTTTTGTAGTGTAAAATCGTCAATAGTAATTTACAAAACATTCAGAATCGAGTCGCTATCCTAACATCTTTGCATAAATATACATATTGAGAATGCAAAAAATAAAGAATATAATGTAGCAGAAAATGGACACAACAGTACATCTGACGTTGATCCTAAAACTATGATTAATGTCCTTTAACTGTTTTTTTTATCATTTCGTTTTTTTAAGTATATAAGTGCAACAGAAATAGTTCGTTATGGTTGGAAGTTGAAACATGCATGTCTACACGGGCGTCTACACGAACACTTAACTTTCATTCTCCAAAATCACGAATACACGTACTAGATTATAATGTCAATCGTTAATAGGTGACGCGACAGGTGAAGTAAGTGTAATTAGGCCAATTCACAGAATGGTAAACAATATCAAACATTATATCGCTTTTGTTTTGACACTTATTATCACAGTAGCTGGATGCTTAAAATGTGTATAAAAAATAAATGTTTAGACCCTGTGATTATATTGCATGATATAGAAACAGATTAAAAAGAATGCCAAAAATCTATTACGCAAAATAAGCAAAAATATATCAAAGTCATGAGTTGAACGGCGACTTTGTAAAAATGCAGTAACGAACTTCGTCATATTGTTAGTGATCGTTGTTGACGAACGCCTTATTACGGTACTCGTTGGTTATAACTTGATGTCAGTATACTTAGCGCCCTCTACACAATGTCACGTGACCCTCCATTACCAGAGATTCTGTGAATAAAATACATTTTTTGCAACAATTGAGTTAAATATGCAAAAGTCGAAATATGTTATATGTGTCAGAACAACATAAGGATTTTATATTCTTTTTCCGTATTTTTGCGGACTTTCACTTTAAGAGTTCGGACTGAAACATCAAATTTTTCCAATGATATTTATAAAAGAACTCTTTGTACTTAATTATTATTTACCACTGGGTCTCCGCTCTTCTGATGGACTGTTAGTCCCCGAGGGTATTCACCAGCCCAGTGGTCAGTGCTTCGGTGCTGACCTGGATGCCATTCTATTTGGAACCGTGCAATATCTAAATTTTGGTAAATTGTGTTGAAACTAAGAAGTATCTCCCTCGTGCATAGCTCTGTCCTTAGCTGAATTTTGGTTTACATTTAGATCATATTGGTTTTTTGTTTTCTATCAATTTTTGAACAACTTTGAGTAAATTGTCTTCCAAACGTTTAGATTTTATCTGCACTGAAGAGATATAAGTTATTAATGATCGTATGAGAGGTATCATTTTTTTGAAGCTTTGATTAATAAGGTGGTTCCGGAGATAACTATGTCTAATGAGATAATCTATATAATTTCAGCTAGCTCCTGCGTAACGAATAAACTCTGAAACATAAACTCCGAAACACGAGAAGCTGGAATACTATTGTCCGTGCCGAGAAAATTGATAATTTTGAGATTGAAATCGTGCCTTTTGTCGTAAATTTTAGTACTTAGATGACTATTCTCGACTATTTCGAAACGTAAGTCAAAAAAGATGTAAAATGTGGTTTCTGTTGTTTCTCTGGCGGATTTATTAATGGGATCCATTTAGCAATATATTATATTATTAATGGAAGAACATCATCAATATATAATTATCTGGTATTTATTGCACTTTTTTTATAAAGAATATTTTTATGCCCTTAGATCGAGGATCGGAGGGCATATTGTTTTTGTCCTGCGTGTCTGTCTGTCTGTTTGTCTGCGCGTTCGAAACTTTAACCTTGGCTATAACTTTTGAACTATATAAGGTACACTTTTGATACTTGCAAGTGTATAGGTCTAGTCAAGAAGAACATAAATATGAACAAAATAGGTCAGGTCAAAGGTCAATTTCACAGAGGTTAAAAGGGGTAAAATTGGCTGTTTTCACATATTTGACTGTAGAATCCTTACCATCTATCCTATTGAAAAGGGCTTGTTTTATGTTATTGCTAATAAAATTGCGCAACTGTTGTATGTCGACAGATTTGAGCATTTACTGTTTTTGAGAAACAAGAGATCCAAAGGGGACAAATGCAAAACAAAATGAATTTTTCAATTTTTGTCGGATCTTGATGCAGTATTTTCTGTAAGTTTCTTATAGCATGTTTAAACAGATACCTTTAACAATTAAAACCATGTTAATAAACAAGTGGCCCAAAGGGTCTTCAGCTGTTTCAGAATAAAGGGGTTAAATTGTTTTTTTTAATAGTAATTTTGAACTATGTAAGATAGGCTTTTAATATTTGTTAAGTATATAGGTCTTGTCAAGAGGAACATAAAAAAAAAATTATGTCAAAGGTCAAGGTCATGGGGATCAAAAAAAGGTAAAATTGGCGTATTTTCAAACATTTTATTGTAGAATCTTGGGCATATGTAGTGTTTCACAAACACATCTTGTTTATTGCTATTTTAAGTGTAACCTAAATAAAACACCCCTTGTTTGCAATTAATTTTGTTTATTTAAATACAAATGTATACCGAGTATTTGAGAAGTATCTATGACGGGATATTTTTCAATCATTTCTTACAGCACATTTTCTTACACTCAATTCGAAAAGCTCTGTCGAATATCGTGTAAATAACTGGATTGATAACATTATTAAACAAATAAAATCTGTACATCATAAGACAGACACTGTATTGTTTATCTGTCAATTTTTCCCAGAATTCTGAGTTTACAGATTCCAATATCATCAGAACAATTCTTGGGAAATAAGAACCAACAAAGATTAAAGTAATGAATAAAAACATGGCTGAAAATTTATGACTTCGCACAACTTGTAGTAAAATCTGTCGTGGAGATATCTTCGATTTATCGACCATTTCCTTATATGAAATCGTTCCTGATGTGTTAGGTTCTGCGTTGCAATGGTAAGAAGTTTTACACTGTGCATCTTCCGGATCTGATTTTTCAGCATTCATGTCTGTTGATACTGCGGATAAATCTTTTGTTTTAAGACTATCCAAAGTAGCTTGTTTTGAACTAGTTTCTGGTGTAGATTTCTTGTGTCTCCAGATATTATCTTGCCTATATATAGTTTTCATAAGAAGAAAATATAAAACTGAAAGGAAAAAAACTCCAATTACACAGACACTAAGAAGAACTCCAGAATATACCACAGCTAGACGTCTGTCAAGATTTGTATTTACTCCACATCGATATACTGCAATTGTTATGTTACGTGTCGTCATATTTTGAAAGCTTTCTTGGGATCTATATATAAATCCACAAGGCGCTGACAGCCCGGCCGAGAAAAGAAATATAAAAACAATTGTCAACCTTTAAACGGCTTGCAGACCTTGATATATCTTTGAATAGCAATTGCTAACAACAACAGGCTGGAAGAAATAGTTGCTAAAGTGTTGATGGTCCAAGCAACCTTGCACGCAGTGTCGCTTTGAAATTTTACCTGTTTAGTATTTATAGTAATAGCAAAAGCAGATCCGATAACACAAGCAACTAAATCCGCCATTGCTAGTATTGGAATAAAATATCTGTCATCAGTTTTCGATTTAAGCTTACAGAAATACACATACAATACCAAACCATTTCCTATAACGGCCAAAACAATGTAAGCTGAAAGAATAACAGTATTTGGTATCAACAGAACCGTTCTTTCCTCATTTAAGATACTCAAGTAATCAGCATTATTATTTTCAGGAAATGCAGTCATTTTAAGACTGAAACTTACATTTCGTGAAGACATCCGGGCATTCTCCATTTTCTCCTTTTCAAATTAAAATGTGAATTAATTAACATCCAAGGCCACACGCAAACAACCTTCGTCATGTTAAGACTAAAATGAAAAAAAATGAACTAGTTTGCTATGAATATTAATATATATGTACTTCCTCAAAATAACAATTGAGGGTCATATGATTGAGTTTTTCTTTGTAATTAATTTCATTTTCAATCAATTCTAAAAAAAGTAGGAAAACCTTGATATAGGAGGAAGTTTATTTAATTCAACAATTCAACTGGAATTCCTGACTTCTATGAAAATTTACGGCAATTTGTATTATATGTAAGATGCGTCAGTCGACACTTTAGGTGACAAGACCTCTTTTGAACAGAATACAGGTATATGTTTACGTATTTGACCAAGGAATAAATATTTTCATAGTATTTTTTTCTGCAAATTCCCTACAAATTAAGAAATAAACTTGTATGAAAACTCTAGCACTTAAAACAGCATATTTGTTGGTACATTAGCGAGTTGTTGTCTGTCGAATTTCCAATGAAGCTGGTTTTCTGGTATCCAATGAGTATGAGGCGGTGCGAATTTAAGGTCAAATTATTTCATTTCTTACTAATATTGAATTTATGCATGCAAACTGCAAAATATACTGTTTAAAAATATTAAGATTTATTCAGTATGGGACTTTCGAGATAGGATCACTTGTGTAATTGGAGGCAGAAAAAAGTGCCTAAGGTATGAGACTGGATTCCTGACCTAATTAATAAATAAATAGTGCTGACCTACCTCCAGAAATACGAACTCTTTTATTTAAAATGGCAACAGTATTACTAGATTTTAAATTGATGACAAACTATTAATCTGGAGTGCTATGAAAGAGATTGTTTACATTTAATTCAAGTTACAAACAAATGTATAAATTTATTAGTGTCTCCCAATGGGTGTTTTGATTTTTGTGTAATAAAATAACCTTTCAAGAGAAAAAACTCGAAAGTCCCATATAAAAGATAATGTGAACACTTAGTGGCAATTCTTAATTTTCTTTTTCTTTTTTTTGCTGATAGTTTTTGAATGGCACGAAATTGGAGTAAACAATCTCCAAAGTATTCAAGGGTCATTGATGGTTTGGATTGAATTTTGCCATTCTTTAATATCTTTCGGTCCCTTTTAAATAATAAGTAACAAACAGGAATAAAATATGACGGAACTCTTTATTTCAATATCTAGAAAGTCTTCGTCGTTTATTTGCCGGAAACATAACAAAAAATGAGACTAAAAATTTTTATTTATTTCTAGTGACACACGAGTTTTCTTGCAACAGTTAATACTTATCTTTATATCATGTCAGTCAAATGATTTTATCGGTATTTAGTTACACATTTAGTATACATGTTTCTTCTGTCTGTTCGTCCTAAAGAACATTTCCGCAATTTACAAGGAAATTTTATTTCCATGTTTTCTGGAATTTTTAACTAGAATAAAAAGGAATCAATAACATACTTTTTCATTTTGAGTGGTTCACACTCAGAACACTCTGTTTGAAATACCCTGAAGTTCTTTTATCAATCATATACTTGGCAAAAATTATCTAATGTGCAATTAAAAACGTTGATATTCTCGTTTATAAATTGCTATAAAATATATCAAAGTATCTTGAAATATTACTGCTTTTCAATGTGCAGAGGTAAATCGTCATAAATGTTGTATATTATAAGCGTAGTTAATATTATAAACGGCTTTAGATAGATACAAGGACTTACTTGATAGAGAGCGGTTGCTCACAAATAGACAGCTTAAACAAAAGTATGTTACCCATAACTTGAAGTCATACTGCGGAAGTTTTACGGTCGACATCACAATCTTGTGGACCGCTATGAAATATCTGTTTCTCAGATGACAACATTTTTTTTGTCCTTTAAAAAGCTTAATGTTGTTCGCTCTACCGGATTTGACATGTTCAACACGGTTGGAGTTTAATAAGAAGCAAACAATGCTTACTCTTATCTACCGGTGCACCTAAATTCACTCATGGATTTTATTGGGTCCGTGTTGTTCATCTTTGTATATGTGTGTGTCTTCATTTTTTTTTTTATTTCTGTACCGTGTAACGGATGGATAGTTTGAAATTATCCCAATGAGGAAACATTCAGAGATTGTCTCTCCTAAAAAACAATGAGCCAGTTGAAATAGTTAAGCAAATAGAATCTATAGATCATAAGACAGACAATACAGATTCCAATATCATCAAATAACTAAATACCGAAGTATCAAAACAATTCTTGGGAAATAAGAAACAACAAAAATTATAGTGATGAATGAAAGCATGGCAAAAAATGTATGCATTCGCACGTTTGGTGTAAAATTTGACTCAGAACAGACCATTTCCTTGTTTGGAGTCGTACCTGGTTTGTTGGGTTCTTTTCTTCCGGCACTGGTAACTTGGTTTACTCTGTGCATTATCTAAACTTGTAAAAGTATCGATTAAATAATAAAATACACCAGTAACTGCAAACTTATGTTTCTTCTGATGGCAATTCCTATGTTTCTTCTGATGGCAATTCCTATATGTTTCTTCTGATGGCAATTCCTATGTTTCTTCTGATGGCAATTCCTATGTTTCTTCTGATGGCAATTCCTATGTTTCTTTAGTGCAGGTCAATTCAAAAATTTAAACAGAATAGTAACTGGATAATGTATTGTATATTGTTGAAGGCCTCACGATGACTTCAAGGTGAAGGACAACAATAAAATCGTTGTTCCTTTGCTTGGTTCTACCATGTACTAGTATTTGCAGAGGCTTTGTCTCGTGTGCATTTACTCCATATACTTTCATCGTTTAAAGATTCCTAGGTCGTTCATAATATTTAATCCGTTATTTTCATCGTTTAAACGCCCAATTACAAATATTTACTTTACCGTCAGTGGTTTTGTGATCTGATATCTTTTTAAATCATTGGATCATTTTTTTTGCTTCTAAACTTCTGTTACAGACGTGTAAGCTTTTAAATCGTTGAGATTACTTTTTAAAACTTTCAGAAATACGAGTATCCTTTAATACACATATTGAATAAAAAGCTTTATCTATTAGTGAAATTGCATAATGTTGTTAGTGTGAATACACGATGAAGTCATCAATCCAGTAGATTTCTAATACTTCAATTAGATCGGACAAAATCTATACGATTAAATACTATTAATACTGAGAAAAAATACCATTCATTTGCAACATTTATGTAACAGATCATTTGATTGGTCAAAACTGACCGTTAATTGCACTATATACGTCCCTGGAACAAAGCAGGTTCCCTCTCTAGTCTGGTTACTTGTCCACTAACAACTATCTTAAATATAAATAAGACACAAAATTGTTAAATTTCATTAGAATCACAATAACAGTACATTATTTGAATGTCCAGGGGCGTCAATATTGATTTGACGGTAAAAAAATATCCGTTTACAGGCTCCGCTACGCGTTGCCTGTAAACTGCATTTTTGCCACCAAATATACGATTGACGCCCCTGGACATTCAAAGAATGTACTGTTATTTCTTAAATATAAGATACCGAACACATAGCAAACACACAACGCAACTTAAAAAAATGGTAACAGTTAAGAATTTCATCTCAAAGGTATGACGACGATCAACAATTTGAAGAAACAGTCTTCTTCGCTTTCCATACATCGGCAAACGAATACCGAAGCAAGAACGAAGAAAGGTCGTAAATCCAAAATCACGCCAATTCACATCAAACACGAATTGAGAGAGTATGACAAAGATAAAACAAACAAACAAAAATGAACAAGAACGCCACACAACTAAAACACTACCAGTGTGAACCCCTATAAAAAGCAAATGCACATTTTCATTAAAAAAATTCTTACATATATTTTTTTTTTCTGTCTGCATGAATTGAAAAAAACTCAAGACATGAGGAAAATGTTTGATTAAAAGCAATATTAATATTAATATGAACCAAAAAAGACGAAACTGGCCGTTAAGAAGTGAAAATGAGTGTAAATATTTTTTTTTTTTATTATTCGACTATTTAAATTTCATTTTATAACCCCCGCTTTAGCGGGTGGTATTTAGTGATGATGGTGTCCGTTCGGCCGTCCGTCCTTTGATTCGTTCGTTATTCCGTCCGCCACAGGGTACATATTTTGTGGCTACAACTCCTTTAAGACCACTTGGTGAAATTGAATGAAACTTTCACAGAATGTTAATTGCATATTGCCATTGAGAACCAGCTATTTAAAAATTTGATGGATTTGAATTTTTTATTTTGGAATTTTTTGTACATTTTGAATCAAATGGGGAGCGTTTTTTTTTTTTTTTTTTTTAATCTTTTATTAAGTAAGATTGGTACAACTCAAATGTGTTTGTGTTTATTGAATTGACATGCCTGGACAGAACAGACACAAGGAAGTAAATGTGGTTTATAATGTTCTGGCCAGTTAAGTAAGTGCGCTGAAATTTGTCTTAAACTGTTATTCAAACGATCTCCACTTATTAAACAGTAGTAGGGCAATAATCATTCGCATAGAAAAAAAACTGAAATGCCTATTTCAGTGTAATATTGATTAATTTCTCAAAATATATGCAATAAATGTATGCAGAGAGAGAAATATGCACATGCATCACGAAATTAAATTGCAGCTGTATAAATCATTTTTACAACTAATAGAACAAAACGACAAACAGAGCTTGGTTGCAAAAACATCAATTAAAGTTAAAGATTATTTTCAAAATGAATACCGAAGAAATAATTTAAAAATGAAAAATCCGGACGAAGATCCCAAACAGACAGAGAACGTAAATAACCAATTACCAAAGTTACTGGGGATTTAGTTTCTTCATATGGTCATGTGGATAATTTATATAAATAACAAAACAAATAACAAAAATACCGAAGTTACTGTTAATTTATTTTCTGCATATGCGCATTTTGACAACTTTTGTCTCATCAGTGCAGATAAAAGCAAAACATTTTGAAGTCCATTAACCAAAAACGTGTAATATCTGATAGAAAACAAATAACCAAAAGGATCTAAATAGAAAAGCCAAACAACAGCTAAGGACAGAGCTATGCTTGAGGGAGATATTCCTTAGTTTTAAACAAAATTTTGTAAAATATAGATACTGCATGCTTCAATAAAATCGGTTTTCGGGTCAGCACCGAAGTACTGACTACTGGGTTGGTGAATACCCGCGGGGACTAACAGTCCACAAGCAGTGGCATCGGCCCAGTGGTAATAAATAACAAAAATAACGAAGTTACTGTTAATTTATTTTCTGCATATGCGCATTGCGACAACTTATGTCTCTAAATGACGAAGACGAAATAAACAGATCGTACTACAAATGTCAAAAATAAAAAAGATTTTAAGAACAAACCGTGTGAACAAAATCGGATGCTCCGGAAAGGTAAGCATGACCTGCTCTACATGTGACACCTGTCATACTGTCAGTGAAAAGTCCGGTGTAATGTAGATCTTGGTAAGTGTCAATCCAGTAATAAACTTTGATCTAATTTAAAAAATTCCATCTCAGTCAGCAATAAAGTTCCAATTGAAATTTTAAGTAAATTTATACCATTGAAATTTAAGTGTCGTTTATGCAACCCAGTTCAGAATGATAAAGAAGCGTTAACCTATGCACCGCATTTTTTATCAGCACAAAATAGACATATTTTAATTGAAACAAATAGTCGAGGCTTAGTGATACAATAATTTGTCAACAACAAGCTAAATCAGTAAACTGCATGTGGCGAAGCAAAGTCGAGATACCATAAGAAGATGATTTGTTGAGATAACTAAGATTAGACGACAGATAAGGACCGAACAGTTAAAAAAAATCTAGACAGTCAAATTACAGAAATTTTAATCTTTCTGTTGTAGATTTCGAGATATCACCCAGAACTTTGCTTTTGGCTTTTATTTATAATACATTCTATTACAAAAAATGCCAATTACTCTTTACAGCACCTTATTCTACATGCTTTTCGAAAAGATCTGTCAAAGAGTGTGTAAATAAATGGATTAATAACATTATTAAACAAATAAAATCTATACATCATAAGGCAGATGCCGTATTGTTCATCAGTCAATTCTTCCCAGAATTCTGAGTTCACAGATTCCAATATCATCAGCACAATTCTTGGAAAATAGGAAACGACAAATATAATTGTAATGAATAAAAACATGATGGAAAATCTATGCCTCCGTACAATTTGTAGTAAAATTTGTCTCAGAGATATTCTGGGTTTACCGATCGTTTTTATATCCAAATTTATATTTGCTTTGCAAGGTTCCTTACTGCGCTGAATAGAACACTTGTCCTGGAAATGATTGCGTTCCAATTCT
>MJUU01043478.1:6672-17030 GCA_002080025.1 Modiolus philippinarum | reverse complement strand
CTATATGGCATTTACTTCAAATCGCATACTATCGATATCCCTATTTTTGTATATTTTTAATAAATTTGTACCAAATTTGAGTATTAGATGGCATTTATTCCATATTGCAAACTATCCATATCCCTATTGTTGCATATTTTCAGTAAATTTGTACCAAATTTGAGTACTATAGATGGCACGTACATCCTATCGCATACTATCGATATCCCTATTGTTGCATGTTTTCAGTATATTCGCACCAAATTTGCATACTAGATGGCATTTACTTCATATCGCATACTATCAATATCCCTATTGTTGCATATTTTAGATAAATTTGTACCAAATTTGAGTACTTAATGGCATACATCATATTACATACTATCGATATCCCTATTGTTGCATGTTTTCAGTATATTTGCACTAAATTTGAGTACTAGATGACATTTAAACCATATAACATGCTATCAATATCCCTTTTGTTGCATATTTTCAGTACATTTGTGCCAAAATTAAGTATTAGATGGCATTTGCACCATATCGCATACTATCGATATCCCTATTGTTGCATGTTTTCAGTATATTTGTACCAAATTTGAGTACTATATGGCATTTACTTCATATCGAATACTATGGATATCCCTATTGTTGCATATTTTCAGTAAATTTGTACCAAATTTGAGTATTAGATGGCATTTACACTATATTACATACTATCATTCACAGTGCTATCATTATCCCTATTGTTGCATGTTTTCAGTATATTTGCACCAAATTTGAGTACTGGGTGGCATTTACACTGCATACTTTTGATAGCCTTATTGTTGAATCTTTTCAGGAAATTTGTACCAAATTAGAGTCACAGCAGCTAGCTAGATAGCATTGTGACAAAATGGCATATTCTATGAATACACCGTATGTTGCATGGTTTAGACAAATGTGTGCCAAATTTGAGTTTTAGTTGACATTTATAGCAAATCATACTATATAATTATGAGAGTTTGTTAGTATATAAATTTCTTGCGTGTTTTAGGGAACATTATACAAAATCAAAATATCCTTTAGCGTACTGTGAGTATTAGGACATTAATACGTCATAATATTTTCTCGTAAGTTTTCGGGATTTTAAAATTGTTGAAAAGTTGTCAAGTTTTTTTGCAAAATTTATTGAAAATATGTGTCATGAACAATGGCGATCTTCAAGAACATAATTTCCATCGGCTTTCGGCTGAAAATTCATAAATACGTTAAAATACAAATTAAAAAAGAATATGTTTTTGCGGTTTTATATACGCATCTTTGGTTTTATTTAAAAAAATAAAAAGATAAGCACTTTTTGTCACTACATGTTTTGGGCGTTTTCTGTTGTTTTTTTCCTAGAAATTATTATTTGTATTATTTATGGTTGTAGAAAAAAGCCACCTGCTGGCGTATAAAAAGCACGATTAATTTTCTTTATCATTGCTTTATAAGGTTAACATATTTTTAAATAATGTATTTAATATCAATTAAAATTAACTTCGATTGCGTGGTAGCAGGACAACTCGCCCCACTGCCAACTCGCCCCTGTCCGAGTCGCCCCAAATTTCTACCAACTCGCCCTAACCAAAATTAAAAAATACCAACTCGCCCCGTTGGTTGTTTTTCTCGTATTTACATTGATTAGTTTTATTAGGTTCAGCAAGGACGTATATTGCGTCAGTCCCGAGTCGGCATTCAGTTCATTGTCTCTCGTTCACATCGTGGCGCTCGATCGTGTATGGTGTATGGTCCACAGTTACCGAGTACGGATTATGGGTTATGGTGTATGGTGTATGGTTCATAGTGTATGGTGTATGGTTCACGTTGCAACACCATACACCATTACCCCATACACAATGAACCATTGAACCATACACCATGCACCATTGAACCATACACCATTACACCATACACCATACACCATAAAGTGGTTATGTTTTACCCTACAAGTACTGTAATCAGTATCCTTTTTACGAGAGATTCGTTTTTTTTTTTTTTTTTTTTTTTTTTTNGGGGGGGGTTAAAATTCACAAGCCAACGTTCGGCCCATTTATGTATACGATGCATATCCGAATTTAAGCAAATAGATGCAACGATTGGATTTCAACAATGACAAAAATACTGGTATCATCGGCGAATAATTTGATATTACAGTTTACTTCATCAACAATATCATTTATAAAAATTAAGAAAAGGGGGACCAAGAATGGAACCCTGAGGGACACCAGCTGTGTTATCAATCCCAGAAGATTCTTGGCCGTTCACTACTACCTATAGGAGTCTATAGGAGTCTAGGATGATGTTTATTTCGCTGAACTTGATTACTCTATTCAGGGGCTGACTCCAAGCTACCGTTGGGTGTGGGGTTTTCTCACCGTTCATTGAAGATCTTATGGTGGCTTTGAGTTGTTATTACTCCCCTTTGGGTCGTTGTCTCTTTGGCACATTCCCCGTTTCCCATCTTTTTTCTACCTTTTGTTTGTGGTTAGTAAGATAACTTTTGATCCAATCTAAGAGGTTACCTGTTATTCCCATCTTTTTTAAGTTTAAATAACAGTCGCTTATGCCAGACACGATCAAAAGCCTTACTGATGTCAAAGAAGACAATTCTGATATCTTTACCATCATCGAAAGCTTTATTAAAGGCATTAGAAAGAAAAAGCAACTGCAAAGAATTTGGTTGCAGGTAGAGTCTTTAAGTCTAAACCCCGGTTGGTGTCCCAAAAGAAGGGAACGTGTAAAATTCATGATATGCTTATATACACATCTCTCGAATATTTTACTTACAGTGTTTAATAGTGAGATTGGTCTGTAATTACATTAACCAACAATACTTTTGTCATCTTTTTTATAAACTGGTCTAACGTTTGTTTGTTTCCAAGCAAGTGGAAAATAAGTTTTAGACAATATAACATAAGGGTTTAGCTTGAATATCAGATGCAGCTTTAAGTAGTCTTGGACTGACACAATCAGGACCAGTAGATTTATTATCATTTATAATTTGCAAGATATCTCTTACTTCCTGTTCCTGAAGAATCAATTTATCAAGACAATCTAATGGAGTAGAATCGTCATTGGGAACAGACTTGTTACCATCTGATAAATTTGATTGTAAAGCAAAGAATTTATTAAAGGCTTCAGCCTTTTCAGAGTCACTGAATTTGATTTGTCATCAACAAGTAATGGTGACCGTACAGCCCTTGGAATTGAATCCAGCTACTTTGGACGCAGGCACCCACTATTTTTTTTAAATCTAGGTTGTTTGATCGCAACTTTTTGACAAGGCTGTCAAGGTGAGCTTGTTTATGTTTCCTGACTAAGTTAACTATTTTATTTCTAATTTTTCTAAAAAGGGACCAATGCTTGGAGGGGTTTGATTTTTTCGCTTTCTTGTGAAGTCTGTCACGTTTACGGATAGCTCGACGGATTTCATTGTTTATCCAAGGAGGATCATATTTTCTCACTGTTATGATTTTATTTGGTATTACTTCAGACGCAGTTTTTAAAAATAGATCGGTTAACGAACTAACGAGGAGATCAACATCATTACTACCATTAGCAAGAAAATCATTCCAATCAAAATTAGACAAAATATTTCTATAGGCATCAAAATCTCCCATTTCGTAACGCCAGATACGGCGCTTAAAACATGTATTAATAGGTTTTTCGATTTTTAAACCATTGTTGTGACGTCATCTATTGTATTAGCTGTGGATTCATTTTAAAGAATCCACGGCTTCTCCTCTGTTGAAGTTTAAAAACGTCCCGGGGGAAATGTATGTTTACTACATTTCACTGCGAACTGATTGTCTGATTAAGCGAAATAGTTTTGTTCGCATCGAGTGTTGAGACACCTTCGTAAGCCACAGATCTCTTTGATTTTCGGAAGGGGGGTGCTCGGATATTCACCCGGGTTTGGAAAAGTTTTGGTAGGAAATTTGTTGCTTTTTGGGCAAGTTTTCTTTTCTGATAAACAGCGTGAGTGCAAGATTATTTTTAACCCAGGTGCTGGTGTCAGAGATCTTCTTAGCATAGACCGGGGCCAGAAATCCCAGCCCCACCCCTGAAAATCAAATGGTCCGTGCTTTACTGTCGTTTATACCAACCTCAGTAATGTATATATTGTACATGTTGTAGATGCTGGCAGCATGGTAATTTATATTTCCTTCAAGTACAACTAGGTTCAAAATAAATATCTGATAGAAACGCGGAAATATTCTATTTAATTTCGATCTTTTTTTTTAAATACACATTGGTTACACTAAGAACTGCAAAAACACGTCTTCTTGGAGTAATGGAAAAAAACCGTATTTGCGTTTACTTACACTATATTCCGACTTTTTCATGTTTACTTAATTAAGTTCCATGTGAATCAAATAACAAACCTGCTTTAACAGGGCAACCTCAGAGAGTTGCTCGTGAGTGCCGGGGGGGAGGGGGGCACAACATCAAAAGAATAATTTTATAATCTTTCACGAGTTCCCTCCAGTTATCAGTGTTAGTTCAAAATATATACACAATTCTGTGTCCAACTGTGGTGAAAAGCAGTCATAGATAACGGGCTTGACAGCTGTGCTGGGATGATCCATTTATTCAAGAACATGGATCTGGTAGAAGGAAAATTAAATGAAATATCCGGTTTTAACCTTTTTTTCAGGAATTCATATTTTTTGTACCACTTAGCTGCTTATTAAGAAAAAAAGGCCTATGACAAAGCGATAACCTTAAAATATCATTAACAGGGATCCCAAGCCCTCTGAGATCCCGGAACCCATGCATGTATAGCCCAGATTCCTACAAATGTATGAATGGAGCCCTGAATCCTAGTGTTGGTGCCCGGAGACCTTGTTTTAGAGCCCGGGCCCTTGTGTTAGAGCCCGGAGCCCGGCACCCTGTGGTGTTGCCCAGATCCCCACGTTCGAAAACGGTTGGAGCCTAGGAGTCAAGAGCCCATGTTATTCCCTTGAACTGAAAGTTTTTGGCAATTCTCTTGTTAAGCAAAAATTTCAGGAGGTCATGAAATAAAAGGACATTAGAATAGCTAAAATTCGACTTGAACTTTATATCCCTAGTTAAAATATTTTAATGTGTCACTGTTTAGAAAAAGGTAACATTAGGCCATAATGAAAAAAATATTCTAGATTCTCATCCCCACTCGCCCCGTTTCTTTTTTGACACGCCTGAAATTTATTTTGATTTTTTGGCAAATTTTGGTACATTTCTTACACAGTTGAAGCATTTTTCACAAAATGATAAAAATATAAAACGAAATTCGTCCACCCGCCCAAAATTTTTTCGAAAAAAAATAGATAAGAATCTAGGAGATAAGAATCTAGGAATTATATTTTTATGGCCCTATCGTAGAGTTTTATGCATGATCTGTACTATGGGACCGACCATTTAACTTGAAGGGGGTTATGTTGTTTTTTTTCTGGACAAAATTTATTTATTTTTTACACTTGTATCAACAAAATATTTTTTTTAAATAAAAAATTAACATTTAATTTTTGGGGTAGAAAGCCTCCTTCAGAATATTTTTTTTCATCATTTTGGCAGCCAACATTTTTTTCACATAAAATCAGCTCCAAAATATTTTTTTGGAAAAAAAAACCATAGCCCCCCCCCCCCCCCCCCNCCCCTCCTTTATCAAGTTAAATTGTCGGTCTCCTATGACACATAAATTACAAAATGGTAAGAATTTCTGAATGTAACCAAACGCAAAGAAGCGAAATATCATATATCGTTGACAATTACGAAGTCTTATTTTACAATTCTTCAACTTATTTAAAAATTCACTAAATTAGAATTACAGGAACGTGGATATTAAACTGTCATTAATTTGTGAAGTCGTGACAGTGTACTCTGAATATGACATTTTTGATAATTTGTTTTAATAAACACACTAAAGAAACAAACCTGTACTGTTTTTGTTTTGTTTAAATTGAAAAAAAGCTCACTAGGGGGCGTGCTCTTTTGGCCCCCGCTGGATCCGCCACTGTTTAAAAATTTTTGATGAAGTCTTTTCATTTGTTTCCATTGAAAAAGTTTTTGTATGATGGAACTTTATCAATAAGTAATATAATAGACGTTTCAAATACGTACTGCTCAGTGAATAGTCATTTTGTCACTTTTATTCCTTTTTTGGGGGGGATAAAGATTCTATAATATATACAATTAAAGATCATGTTCTTTCCCTTTTTTATTTTTTTTTTAATTTATTCCCAATGGGAAAAGTGACTCGAATTAACAAATATAATCAAAATTTACCCTTCTCCTTCCTCTGCAATTTCCTTCTGGGGTTAAAAATATTAAAATATGTTTCGGCAGAAAGTATTTCATTATTCAGACAAGACTTACGTTTTTCTCTCTTCTTCGTTCTTCTTTGATAAAGTTTAGAGGTTCAACACTTTTCACCAACATTTTTTAATGAATTTAATGCCCTTTCGATTCACTTTGAAATAACATATACCACAATTGAAGTTTATCTGAGTAATAGTTATCGATTAAAATCAAACTTTTGGAACAACTTCATCCATAATTTTTGACACTGAGTGAACTTTCGTTCATGAAGACATATATAGTACGAAGATAACGATGCAGTAATTAGATAGGCGATAATCCTTTTTAATCTCTTGATTACATAAATGTCTCAACAATGGTTTAAGTAAGAGAAACAATGGCCAAGTGTGAATTCATGATAAACAATCCACTCGCCTCCGGCTTGTGGATTCTTTTTCATGAATTATTGGGCAGTGAAATCAAGTACTAGTAACAAAGAAAAATTGGCCTCCATGAACGAAGTCAATCATGTTTCTTTTGTTTGCTATGACTAGATCCAGACACGAGCTAGAATGTTCTGTAAAGTGAGTCGGCTCATCAACTAACTGAATTATGTCGTATCTCGAAATGATATTTTTCAACTTGTTATTTGCGTCTATAAGATAATTTTCATCAAAATCCCCAAGAACAACAATTTTTTCTATCCCTGTATCAACAGCTTGATCAAGTGAGTGTTCAATAAGATCATAAACATTGGTACTAGAATCTGGAGGTCTATAGAACGCCCCAATTTAAACATGCTTATTAACCTTAACTTGAATGGCAACCCAAGCACTTTCAAGCCCAGTAACGATCAGGTCATTTTTTTAGTTTGCGCACATGGATATGAGTTTATACCAGGTTAATTACCTATACGGGATACAAATATAACGGATAACTGTCAAAACGTCACTTGTGTTTTGGTTTGCGACATGTTCATAAGGCCATATGTTGAACCTATGAAGAATTTTAATTGTTGTTCTCTTTAAGGTTTTACTTGTGTTTTGGGATATGGACTTTCAACGTTTTAATTCGAAATAAGCATCTAAAGAAACAAAGTTAAAAGTAAGGTCAATATTTTTTTATTCATTTCCACTAGGCCGATGCCCCATCTGGTGGACTGTTAATGCACTAGGGTACTCACTGACCCAGTAGTCAGTACCTCGGTGCCGGATAAAAAAAAGCATTTTATTTTGAAATTTGAAATATCTACATTAAACAAAATTAATTTCAAACTTAAGAGCGTCTTCCCCATGCATAGCCCTGTTGTTGCCTGCTGAATTTGCTTTTCTATTTGAATCTTATTGGTTATTTGTTCTATATATATCAGCTTGTACACGGATTTTCGATCTATGGACTTCCAATTGCTTTGATTTGAGCTGCGCGTAAGAGGCATGAGTTATCGTTACCACACAATACTTGAATCTCTTACTTGGAACGTCATCACTTTTAAACACTAGAAGTTTACAAAATTCGTTAATGCTTGGGCATGCAAAATACTTGAAATATGTTTTTGCAGAAATTGGGCTTATATAAATATGGAAAAATAGAACAGACATATGACATGTAAAAATGGTGTTGACAAATTCCTTAAGGTTTCTGTAGGGTATTATTTTCCTTCTATAAAATTTTGTGAAATTTTCTTTGTAGAAACATAATTGCATTATTATTGTTACAAATATATTTGAGTTCAGAGTGCATTTAAGCGTAGAACCTGAAATTGAAAATTTGAGGATTTTACATAGAAATTATATGAAAAGTGATTATATTAAAGGATAGCTTTAAGAATCTTTTATCAATTTGTTTATACTTTGCATGTATTTTGAAGTTATTATATAGTATACATATAAAAGAATAAAAATGAGGGGTCAATGTTGAAATAAGGGAGATGAAATGCGTTATGTTAATTTCGCCAGTGATATCTATATAAAATTCTCCTTGCATAATTGTTGTGTTCTGTAAATCTAGCAAACGATTTTAAAGCACATGTATTTAAGTTCACCTTTTTGTAACGGAAATGTTGTAAAAAATAATGAGGAATATAAATTTTAATCACTTTGGAACTTTTTAATTACTATATTGTTAAATTGCTTAATGTATGCAGCCTAAATGAAAAAGTTTTAGACAGAAATTGCGGGAAAATGCCACTGAGACACTTAATTGACTATTCCATACGTTGCCACGTATTTAATGACTGCTACCAAAAATATTTCAAGGTCTAAATTGAAAATAGGATATCATCTTTCAATTCAATTCGTTTTCTTGTTCATTTTTTAAATGGTTTACAAAATATCAGCTTATCTTGGCCACAATGATTACAGTAACGGCAGTCATGTTTATCGCCCAATCAAAAATCACCAGATCAATTACTAGGTAATGCACACACTAGATAATGCAAAATTTGCAAAATAAAAGGCTCAGAGACTGCGCTTGTATCGCTAACCTGAAATAATGCTCAACAGTAGCTGATGAAAGTGATGTTTTCCAATCGGGTTCATTGTTTTACTAAGTTCCGCGTTGTTTGCCATGATATTTATCGGATCTGAACAAAATAAGCACTCTTTGTAAGGACCTTCCAGGCTTCATTCCTATAAAGGTTAGATGAATTTGCTTCAGGGCATTCAGAGGCGGAGATGAAAATATGAAGTTTCCAGGGAGTCAATGTTAAACTATGTTCTGCACTAGAGACCTTTTTCTTGAATCGAAAACAATTAGCAATTTTCATAAAGGATCTTTGATACATCATTCCAGTACATTCTAGTTAAATTTGTTTCAAAATTTTCAAAGCAAATTACGAAAATCATTTTTCCTAATAAGGTCGAGTTTTTTAAAGCTTTATGTTTTTCGTCTGATCGGGATTTTATAAGCAATCACTGTAAATGAATTTCCATAATTTCTGTGAAAGTAGTTAACTATTGGGGAAAATCTGCGGTTTTCAAAAACATTTTTTGAAAACCGCAGATTTTCCCCCATAGTTAACTACTATCTACGGGACTAACGAGAATAAACAAACATGTAAGATTTGTTATTCACTACAGTTGAGACGGGTAAAACGGGCTAGATTCTTAATTCACCAACATTTTTTTACGTTGCTTGCGGTTTAAGCATCTCATAAGTAAAACAAAAATCTTATAGGTTTTACTCTTTTTCCAATATTTTACGAAAGGATATGGAGTAAATGAACATGAGACCATAACACATATGTTAACTCCAACTGCAATAATTTTAATGAGCTGTATGGCCAACGCTCAAGACTCTTGTTTAACCTGTTTAAGACACTGCTTATAAACTCTATCATTTTTATATAACAAAGAAAAATAATAATCCAGTAATAAAAAATGTTTAGAGGAACACAGTTCTGTGATCGATATGAGTATTGTAACTTTTTACTAGATACTCCTATAGGTCTCCACCAAATGGTCAACAACAAACAAAAACGGATTACAAATTTAGCATAAATGATAAGGCTTCGTTTTATGACTGGTATAATGGGTATTTTTTAATCAAGTTTAAAGTAGATAAACTAGCTGACGGAGCAGCACCGGACAACGACACAGTATCTGTTATTTCAAATGTAACAAATTTTCTTAGTCAAATGACAGTCTACCAAGACGGAAAAATAGTGTACAATTGCAATAATTTATCTCTAGCAAATCACGTCAAATCATTGCTTACACTTTCAGATGGTTATGTTAACAGCTTAGGCAAAAACAGCTTTATTTACCCTGTAATGTTGCAACCACTGCTGATAATACAGGATTTGCTGCGAGAACAACGTTAACTAATACAAGGAAAGAAGTAACGGCGGAAATACCATTAAATAGATTTTCTTTCTTTGCCTCGTTGGAACAAAATCTTTTGCCCCCGGCACAGATGGGAATAACGGTAATAATAAACAACGATGATTATTTATTATACAAGGCTGATGGCGCTGATGACGTTAGAGTTGTATTTACACATTTTGAACTTTGGATTCCTAGACTAAAATTAAATTCTGTTGGTTTAACGGATGTGTTACAAAATTACATGAAACCAAGACG
>MJUU01043477.1:0-12695 GCA_002080025.1 Modiolus philippinarum | reverse complement strand
GTATACCTTGGGCTACGCCCACTTCCGGTCGCGCGTGCGCGCTGCACTTAAGTCAACCGTGACCCTTGCAGGGTCACGTGTTGTTCCAACACGTCATTTCCTGGTCAAAATGGCTACCTACAGTAGATACACGCCCACTTCCGGTCGCGCATGCGCGCTGAAATAAGGTCAACCGTGACCCTTGCAGGGTCACGTGTTGTTCCAACACGTCATTTCCGGTCAAAAGGCCCGTATAGGGCTTCAAAAAGGGCCACTTCCGGTTGCGCATGCGCAACCTAAACATGTCATACATCGGTCACGTGACTTCCGCTTCCGGTCACGTGACTTTGGTCACGTCACTTCCGGTCTACGTCACTTCCGGTGACGTCACTTCCGGCTCCACCTCGCTCCACCTCGACAAATGCGACTTTGTTCGTGCCCATATACTACTCTCTTTAAATTTCATAAACTATTTAGATCATTTAACACCAGTACTCTGTATTTTTCGATCTGCCCAAAGATGGATATAAAATTTAAAATATTAAATTATTAGGATGATTAAGATTAAGTTGAGATTAAGACCATTAAATCATTATGAGTTTTGAATTTTCGTGGCCTATATACTGATGGTAAGTTGGTCGATCGTTTTAATCAAATCATTATGTGCTTTTTTCAGTTTATATTTGATTAAAATATTTTCAAAGAAGCTTTAAAAATGTCTTAATGCTATATTAATGCTATATTAAGGAATAAAAATCAGTATATGTATTGCATTTCATTCTTTGAATATTGCAGATTTTTAATGACTCAGGACTGATAACATTTTTAGCGGGCCTCGTAATTGATAAAACTAAATAAAGATCAATTGTAACAAAATTTTTAACAAAATTTTGTTTAAACATAATAAGGAGTATCTCCCTCATGCATAGCCCTGTCCTTGGCTAATTTAGGCTTTCCTTTTGAGCTCATTTGGACTTGATCTGCACTGAAGAGACATTAGTTATCGAAATGCAGAAACTAAATTCACATTAACTTCGGTATTATGTTATTTGTAACCACTAGGCCGATGCCTCTGCTGATGGACTGTAGGTTCCTTAGGGTATTCACCAATCCAGCAGCCAGTACTTCGGTGCTGGTCTGAAAACCCATTTTATTAAAAGATTTGTAATAACTGAATTTAACAAAATTTTACTAAAACCTAAGGAGTATCTCCCTCATAGCCCTGTCGTTGGCCAATGTTGGTTTTCATTTTTAGATCCTTTCGGTACTTTGTTCTCTGTCAACTTTACACAATCATATTTCAGTTTATGGATTTCAAAATGTTTTCATTTGATCTTCACTGAAGAGACTTTAGTTGTCGAAATGCGCATATGCAGATACTAAATTCACAATTACTTCGGTATTTGGTTAAATATGTCATATTTCCAAATTATTGATAATTAAAATTTTGAAGTGACCAAAATATAGATAAGATTCACACTGGTTTGGAAATGAAATATAGGCAAAATGATCATGATATAAGTAATCAGTTCTTCAATTTTGCAATGTTTCAATTGCATAGAGCTGCTTGTGGGCTTTTCATTTAAACCTTGTCGGTTATTTGATTTCAATTACTTTTAAGCATCTTTTTATTGGTGATGTCTCAATTATTTTGATTGACCTGCACTGAAGAGACATATTTTGTTGAAATGATCATATGCAGAGACTAATGGGGGTAATAAAAAATTACCGAACAGAATAGACGATATTCCACTTTCAAATTTTTGGGTAATTGTCGACATCTTACCCCGAATCTACTGGAAACTGGTACCTGGCGTCAGTTGAGGGTAATCTAGGAATTCTCCTATTTATTTTCTTGACCTAAAATAAATTGGTTGCAAATGATCCGCCTGGGTTAAAATGTTGATTTATGACATGTTCAGCTTTTTTCCAATCATAAACACCTTTAATATGTTGATAGAAGAATTTATTCCCTTTGCCCTCATACAGCGGGACGCCATTTTTACCCCGTTTGACCTCTTTGACCCGCCATTCTAATACCCGGAACGTTCCGGAATTGGACTTTTGGAAAAACGTTTATTGTCAAAAGCCAAAGTCCAAGAGGCAAAAAGAAAAAGCATATGGAAAACCACCGGAAAATTGTAGACCGTAATTGTCCTTATTTTGTGGTAGCAAGACATTTTTCGTAGTTTTTGCGATTGGGCTTTTCCAAGATGATTACATCATTTATGGGATTCCCTGCTATTTTAAGGTCCTAACATTGAAAATTCATTTTTTTTATATTTATGTTTAGAGTTGGACATGATGATAAAATTAATAGATAATTGAATTAAGAGCTAAATTTCAAATTTTATTTCAACTTTGTGCAGGGGAGACAATTGGATGAATACTGTTACAGTAGCTTTCCATGTGCTAAATTTTGAACTCGGCTTCCAGGCAAAATAGCAGCTTTCGGAGCCGATGGCCGTACCCTAAAACCCTACTTAAAAGAAAGGAGAAATCATGTTCTTTGCAATGAATTCAATTTCAGTGGTAATTTCTGCACCAGTATTGCTGAAATTTTTTTTGTTCAACATGGCCCGATTTGTTGCAATTTTCAGTGAAATTTACCATTTTGTCCACATTTGTAATCATCTCAGTTTGCATGTACCATTGTCAAATTTATGAATATTTTTAAATATCACGAAAATTAAGATTTTTACCTTTCCATTGGTATACAGATGTCCATATATTATTTTATACATATCATATAAAGGAGGGGGTAGTTTATATTGACTTGTTCATTATGACGACACGCAAAATAATTGTGTTCTGCATCCTGTACAGGCATTTCAAAAGAAATGGTTGGCTAAACCGGTTTTAAGGAGTGCCAACTTTCCCCTTCCATTGCTGTAGTGTCCGGTAGCAACTGAACAGCAATTCCTATTGAAAGGTCGAAGACAGTAAAAACTAATGATCATCACAGTATTAAGCCAAAAAACAATCTTGACAGTTGGGACCGAAACTTCATTTTTTTCCAAAAGGGACATATGTATGAAAGAACTTTTTAATTATTTTGTGAGATGGAATTTTTCAAAGCCTTTATTAATAAGGCGGTCACGAAGATCGATATGACAAATAGGAAAGTGGGTATTATTTGTGCTACCTCTCACGTAACGAAATTGTAACATATACACTCAGTAAGCAGGAGCAGTTGAAATATTACTATCCATGTTAGGGATATTGATAATTTTGAAATCGTACCTTTTGTCGCAAGTTTTAGTACTGAGATGACCATTTACGTCAAATTCGAGATGCAAATAAAAAATTAATAAATTCACAGTAACTACGGTATTTTGTTTTTATTACCTATGGATTGATGCCACTATTAGTGGAATTTGGGGCCCATAAAGTAATCATCAAAGCAGTAGTTAGTTCTTTTGCTTGACGGAAACATATTTATTTGGACAAAATTTGTGAGAAATTTAATTCTTCTGCACGCGTTGATTTTCAAAATCAAATAAATTCTTATTCATGATAAGTTCACTGTTTATATAGACATTTAGAATTTTAGAATTTAATTTTGTTATATAATTGTTGCATTAGTCTTTAAATGCTCAAAATGCTTCATTTTTTCCCAAAAGGGACATATGTATCAAAGAACTTTAAAATGATTTTAGAGATGGAATTTTTCAAAGCCTTTATTAATAAGGCGGTCGCGAAGATAAATATGACTAATGGGAAAGTGGGTATTATTTGTGCTACCTCTCGCGTAACGAAATTGTAACATATACACTCAGTAAACAGGAGCAGTTGGAATATTACTATCCATGTAAGGGATATTGATAATGTTGAAATTAAAATCGTACCTTTTGTCCGAAGTTTTAGTACTGAGATGACCATTGACGTCAAATTCGAGATGCAAATAAAAAAAAATAAATTCACAGTAACTACGGTATTTTGTTTTTATTACCTCTTGATCGATGCCATTATTAGAGGCATTTGGAGCCCGTAAAGTAATTGTCAAAGCCAGTAGTTAGTACTTCTGCTTGGCGGAAAAATATTTGGACAAAATTTATAAGAAATTTAATTCTTCTGCACGCGGTTGTTTTCAAAATCAAATAAATTCTTATTTATTCATGATAAGTTCACTGTTAATATAAACATTTAGAATTTAGGAATTTAATTTTGTTATATAATTGTGCATTAGTCTTTAAATGCCCAAAAAGCTAAAAAAAAAAGTCGGAATTTGGACAATGATCCGGAAGAAAAAAAAACAACACAAGATGCCCAAAGGGTCGAATTTTACACTTTCCATGTGACTCAAACTCATTCAGCAGGTTTAGATTAAGGAATTTAATTTTGGTGCAGAATTGTGACATGTAGTGTACCGATGCCCAATAGTTTTTTTTTTTATTTCGTTCCATTTTTTGTAATTTTCCCGAAAATCTCAAGGACTTAAAAATTTTTAAGAAAAAATTTGCATACTCTCAAATATTTTGATAATTTTGTTATGGCAAACAAAATTCGGAACTTTAAGAATAAAAAAATATGGTTCCAATTATGGTGAATTTACTGACACTCTTGGAAACAAGTTCTCCCTTTAGAATTTTTCTTAGCAACCATGCTTTTTAATTAATTTTAGTCAAAACAAGCTTTTCCAATGGTTTAATCTAAAAAAGTCTTGGTATTATACACTAGTAGTTTGAATATGATTGAGTGAAATAAATCATAGCAGTTATCTGAATTGCAAACATTTTGTTTTCCAATTTTGGTAAATTCCCTGAATGTCTTTTAAACGGGGCAATTATCCAGAAATATTTTATTGAAATCTGTCTTTCATAAGAGACATAAATATGAAAAAGAAAGGAAATGGAGTAAATGTCAAACAGACAACAACGCATCTCTAGATTAAAACGACCTAAAACAAAGTATCTAGGTGTAACCTTACGGTCTTCAACACAGTGAGGAACCTCACACCATATAGGAAGCCCTAAATGGTCCCCCAAAAAGTAAAAAAGTGAATAAATCAATGGAAACAAACGACATCCAGTAACCTGAATATCAAGAAACTTAAATTTTATAAGCCAATGACCAACATATTCCTGACTTGGGACAGGCGCAAAAATTGTAGTTGGTCGAAATGGCCATGTGCAGAAATTAAATTTACAGTTAGTTCAGTATTTAGCAATTTAATAACTGGATTGCAAAAAATTATGATTTCCAATTTAGCAAATTTCCTGATACCTTTAAAGACGTGCAGTTTTTGGAACTCTACCTGGCAACCATATAGTTTAAATTTGTTTATGTGAAATAATACTTTCAAATAATAGAATTGCAAAAATCCTGGACTTGGATAGATGTCTTTTTGACAGCTGCATCTAGTTTCCTTTTATGATGGCCATTTGGAGTGTATCTTAACCATCAAATTATTATTTTTTTTATACATGTGATTAAGCCAATATTGGGAGCAAATATAACGGATATGCACTTCACAAATCACAGAAAACAGATTTAACAAGAATATCTTTATCCATGTTTTTCATTCCTTACATTATTGGGATACTCTTTTGAATCTTTGTTTTTAGTGGTGATTCCGATGTGAAAAATAAAAGCTTATAAGAAATGATTCACAACCAACAGAAAAAAAAACCTAAATGAAATCAAGAATTAAAGAGCAGGTCGAAATTAAACCAAGAATATTACCATTTGTTAATGATATTGATACTAACTAGATTTTTAGAGTTTACTTCAATGTCTATTTCATTATTTAGATGAAATATAACATATGAAAAATAAGAATTTATACAACATGATTCACAACTGAAATGAAACTTAACTTTAATATCATGAATTATCTACCCTGATCTCATGGCGCTTGTATTGTTAATTTACACCTTTTACGTATCTACCGATTCATTTATGAAGTAATCTCTTTGTTCAATAATAAAAGATCAAACTACCGGAAGCAGCGTACATTCCACAGATATGTCAAATAAAGTAATCATTTATTGATAATCATCAAAAGGATGAACAGGTTATGGCGATTGTTTGGACAAAATTTATGAGAAATTTTAATCCTTCGGCACGCGTTGGTTTTCAAAATCAAATAAATTCTTATTAATTCATGATAAGTTCACTATTAATATAGACGAACAGTCCATTCTTACCATAAACGGGACTTACCCAGGCGGGATTTAATTTGTGTATCTTGTTTGAAAGAGATATAGTCAAGATGGAGTCTCTTTATATTTACACGGCAAATAAATTTGTTAGCTTGCCTTGTAATTAACTTTCGCTCTTAAACATTCAATTTATAACTGTAAATCCGATTAGATAATACCTCAGTTGTTACGGATACTGAGCGACCCTCTCCGGATACGATTTCCAAAGTTATGTTAGATATGCTATAAATCGCTGTTATAACACTTTATATTTGTTCATTAATCACATTGGTGTCTAGGGCGGGAAATATGGCTGACAAGCAAGAGAAAGAGACATCTGGCGGCCAACTAGACTTTAGTTCGAAATCTTGTTCAACTTGGCGCTTGTGATATTTGTTTTCATCAACAAACATAGGTCATTAGATTTTGACAAGTGCGTCAACACTCTACCATCATTATCATTATTCAATCGTACATATTTTTGTCTCTTTTGGAATGGTTTCAATATCCGTCTCATTATGGTTGACAGGAAACAAATTTATCAATGCCCTCCCCCCATGTTTACCTTTTATGATATACTTCTAAAATAAATGGGATTATGACAACATACACAGACATTGAATCATTTATATAGTACTAGGGTGGATAAAATATATCAATGACACATTCTTTCAATAAGAAGATTTTTAGCAATTTGCATAGTTTTATCTTTGTTTTATCTTTGTTTTTACGGCCTTTATGAAAGATAAATAACAAAATACCGAAGTAAATTTTAGCTCTGAAATTTCAACAACTTATGTCTCCTCAGTGCAGATAAAATCAACGCCTCGAAGACCAGAAATCAAATATGGTATACAACTGCAACACGAATAATGTGTATGAAGAACCTATAATATACAGTGCAAGAAGGCATATTCAAAATTTTAACTGCACTTTTTGGCTTGTCTATTCGCGTTTTTTTACTTTACTTTTTCTAAATATGGTATTTTCATTTGTTACTTTTATTTGGTTTGCTTCTCTGAATGTCTTTATGAAAACAAATAAGATATTTTACATTTTCTATAAATAAATTACATAGAAAGGAGTAGTAAATATGAGATAAGGGGCGATAACTCCTTGATTAGTACAAAATTAAGTTGATTTGTTCAGGAATTAAGGAATATTACCTTTTTAGCGCTCCACGGGAAATTTCTGTGGACATTTGTACGAGGTCAGCCATGGAATGGAAGCAAACATTTTGTGTGAACAGATTTACCATGTGCCAGTTGTAATATAGGTTTTCTGATTTCTTCATCGACTGCCTCGTAACTCCATTAAAACTTGGTTTGAGTACATTGACAGTCAATATCACTTTGTTTCCAGAAGAGATAAAAAGTTAATAAAAAATTACTTTATCTTTTTACTTGGGGAAAATAAAGATATACAAAAGGTACCATGTAAATCATGCGAAATCCAAAATTGAGGGCGAAGGTAGACGAAGCTGTGAAATAAGCAGCAATGTCGACGAATTCTGAAATTATGATTTTGAAGCACAGCTTTTTACTTGCTCTTTAACAATTTTGATTTGTAAGCGGTATAATAATGAATCTCTTCGATGACAATTGCTAAATATGGAGAGAAAATATGTACCTTCAAGTAGTGTTGATGTTTTTGACAATGTTAAATTTGCATTTCAAGGAAAGAAAAACCATAAAAACTGTAGAAAACTTTTACCTAAATAAACACCTATAATCCAATAAAAATATTTTTTATATGTATCAGATATCTAAATGATCATCATACTTAAGAAGTATCAGATATGGATTCAAAAACAAACTCAAAAGAGTCGTAAGGATATCAATCCTAAATTGATCTTGACTAATTAAACGGGGTTTAAACACTTGTATTACAACTGCAGTTTTTAAACATTTGCTTTTTCTGCAATTTATACTTCTCCCCTGCAAATGATACGTTAAAGTCAGTACTTTGGGACTCAATCAATTTTAGTCTCTCCTTTTTACAACGGTGAAAAGGGATTTTAATATTTGGTTCTAGGTAAAGAAAAAGCTTATTTTGTAAAACACACTGAGACAAACAAAAATTTATAAGGAGGAGGTTGTCGCAATGCTTCGTGGCATATAATTATAATTTTCAGCAATTGTAGGTGTTTCATGTTGTCCCTTTTATTTCATTTGAAATTTTAAGTCATAACACATTTATGTAATTTGGAAGACTGGTTCCTCTCCACTTATAGCCAATACATGCATTATTCATATGAAGCTATGTTCATACAAGATCTAGTTCAGAAAAAACAAAACAAAAAAACAAAAGCAATAGCGCCTTAGTTTTTTTTTGTGTTTTGTTCTTTTTCTTTTACAGTGCACCTTCTTTATATCCCCACCTAGTGGGAATAGTGGACATTTGGACATTTTGCACAATACGTGAGGGTTGCGATATATCGAGGAAAGTAATAATACAGTGCCTATTTACCTTTTTGAAAAAATGGGCCTTCAAAATAGTAGACGATAAGTGAACGATCGCCACTGAAGAGGGTTGGAATAACGAGGGAGGACTTATTTAGATTAACAATGGTTACTAATCAATGAGGGTATTTACAAAATTACCGAGCAGAATTGTCAAGACAAAAAGTCCAAGATACAAAATCAGGTGGAAAACCAACGAAAAAAGTGTTGATCGCAATGATCCTGACTTGTAACAAGCATTTGAAGAGAAATGGTGGGTTAACCCTGTTTAATGGCGTGCCATATCCCCCTTCCGGTGCGGTAGTGTCCGGTAGCAACTCAACAGCAATTGCTTTTGAAAAGTCGTAGGCAGTTGAAAGAAATGAACATGCTAGTACTAAGTAACTTTAAGAAAGAACCTTGAATCAGAGTTCGGACCGAAACTTCAATTTTTTCATAAGGGACTGATATCTTTTAATGATTGTTCCTTTTGTCGTAAAGTTTAGTTCATATTTGTCAAATTTGTGATGTGTGTCTAAAAGGAACGTAGATCTGGTGGTTTCTGTCGTTTCCTTTATCTCCAGTTCTGGCGGATATATTAATGGGATCCATTTACTAAAAGATGCGTTATTGATGAAAAGAACATCATCATTAAATCTGTAAGTGAGATTGAAGGATCTTTTATTTTATGATCTTTTACGAGTTTCTGAAGAAATTCTGTCTCGAAGGAATATAAAAACAAGTCTGCAAGTAGAGGTGCACAATTAGTGCCCGTTGTTGGCATGCCAACTTGCTTTTGATATATAGCACATCCAAAGTGATAAATATTTTATCAATTAGAAAATCAAGCAAACTGCACACCAGTTTTTCATCGAAGAATACTTTTCCTTTCAAATCGGTTTTTGTAAAAACAAAATGTGAATTTATAACCCAGTGCAACATTTTTTTTAGTCATGATGTCATCGCAATGCTGAAATTCTTGATTTTAACATATTTGTAGAATTTTCCAGCAGACAATAGGGATACCTATAGGGACTAATTGCGCGCCATTTTTAGCAGATTTGTTTTTTTTTTTATTCGCATGAAGCCAGATTCATAGAAAGGCTAGTCCAGAAAAAAAGCGATGAGCTAGCCTAGTCCTTTAACTTCAGTTCCTTTGTATAGATGATGTTCTTTCATTGAACAATCCTCAATTTAAGGATAACCTTCATCTTATATACCAAAATGAACTCTGAACTCAAAATTAAAGAGACCACTGATACTCATGTTGTGTCTCTGTTATTTGTTGTTTCCGACGTTGCCATTGTCCTTGGATTATTCGTTTTAGATTGACAGTTCGGTTCTCATGCACTTACTTTACTATACTTCTACATAGACAACTCTGGACGTCTGAGAACTAAAATAAAACTTTACGACAAGCTTAATGATTTCGACTTTCCAATAGCGAACTTTCCATTTTTGAGCAGTAGTATTCCCACATCTCCGTCAATGGCATGCACATTTCACAACTCATTCGCTTTTGCCTTGGGTGTAGTTTGTAAAGCGATTTTATCAACAGAGCAAAATTACTGTCTCAAAAACTTATACATCAAGGGTATGTTCCGTCACTGTTGGAATTGTCACCACAGAAGTTTTATTGTCGTCATCACGATTTGACAGACCGTTACAATGTTTCTATTTTACAAATCTCTTTAGGTAGAACCAGAGTTTATTACCGGACTGACTTACACCGACTTTGACAAAACGGACTTTTCACAGTGGCAGTGTAACGGGTGCCACGCGTGGAGCAGATCATGCTTACCCTTCCGGGGCACCTGATGATACCTCAGTTTTTGAAGGGGTTCACACTGCTTGTGCTTTAGTTATGTGGCGTTCTTTTTCATTTTAATTTTTTGTTATTTCTTTGTCATACTGTCTCAATTCGTGATATGAATGGCCATGATTTTAGATTAATGATTTTAGAATCCCCCTTCCCCATTCTTGCTTCGGTAAAGCGTTTGTCGATGTATTTGATTCGTGATTTAAGTTTATCGTGAGGAAGTGTGGTATATAGTGTGCAATTTGAGAAAATATATTTGAGAAAATGAATGGGATTTAGCTTTTCTAATATATCCATCGAAATTTTAAGAATCCACATGTGATTTATGTCACTCCGGGCATGACTAGTATCACAGTATGCCTGATACCTGTTTTGGACTGCAGACAAAATCTTAGTTCAACAGACAATTCAGTAGTTGAGCAAAATGAAGATCCCGCGATGTATTTTTTTGTATCTCTCTTAATATGGATTAATGTGTAATTTTGGTACCCAATATAGGTCTTGCAGGTCTTGATTGTTATTTTTAGTATGCATATTAAAGGAGGAGATGAATGACCTGTGATTCAAAAGGATTTCATCTTTGTCAAATGGAACTCTTTTGTATATAGCAGTACCTAGACATACAAACATTGCAACGATCTATCGAATCATGGCGTGATGTGTAGTGACAATTACAACAGTAATTGAAATAACATTGTCGCAGAGTTTTTTGAGTAATTTTATTCTGTTAAAAATGTAGAAAACTACAGACACGACAACAGCAAATATGTTTTGAAATGTATCCGTCATATGCCGGAGATCTGGGAATGCTGCTAGTAAAAAAATGAACACTACCGGTAAAAAAAAATGAAAGTTTGCTATTGGAGAGTCGAAATCATCAAGCTTGTCGTACAATTTTGTTTCAGACAGAGCTATCTATAAATGTATAATTATAAACGTCCAGGAATTATGCTGTTGTATGTTTATTATACTATAAGGAAACGGGACAGAGAAAGGGGTTTGGGTACAAATAAACCTGTTAAACACTACCGTTGGCTTTTGCTAGTGCCGGTACCAAGTCCGGCTGTCCCCTCTTCCTATCGTTAATTAGGTTCGTCTTTTGTCTTACCTTTGTTTTTCCTGTGTAGTTCCCCCGAAAATTGTTGCATGTAATTGTATTTGTCAGCCATTGAAAATATTTACTGTAATCCTTTTTCAATTTATAATGCTATGTATCAGTTGTTTCTATAATTCCGAGTTTATTTTGGTTGATAAATAACTAAATACCGAAGTTACTGCGAATTTTGATTCTGCATATGCGCATTTCGACAACTTATGTCCCATCAGTGCAGATAAAATCTAAACGTTCGGAAGACCGTAAAGTCAAAGATGTTTAAAAACTGATAGACAACAAATAATCAAATATGATCTAAATAGAAAGCCAAAATCAGCTAAGGACAGAGCTTTGCATGAGGGAGATACTCCTTAGTTTCAACAAAATTTACAAAAATTAGATACTGTAAGGTTCCAGATTTAATCGGCTTTCGGGTCAGCACCGAAGTACTGACTACTGGGCTGGTGAATACCCTCGGGGACTAACAGTCCACCAGCAGTGGCATCGACCCAGTGGTAACAAATAACTAAATACCGAAGTTACTGCGAATTTTGATTCTGCATATGCGCATTTCGACAACTTATTTCTCATCAGTGCAGATAAAATCTAAACGTTTGGAAGACCGTAAAGTCAAAGATGTTTAAAAACTGATAGACAACAAATAATCAAATATGATCTAACTAGAAAGCCAAGAAAGATTAGATGAATTCGTCATGAAGTTGACGATTGTTTACTGAAAAAAAACCGTCACCTATATAGAAAAAAAAACAATAAAATTAAAGGACTCGGCCAGCTTATATCCTTTCTTTCTAAACTAGACCTCGTATGAACCTTGCTTCATACGATGAAGGAACAAATCGGGTAAATCTTGCGCACAAAAAGTCACCTAAGATATTCCTATTGTCTGCTTGAATACTTGACATCAAAATAATACAAATATGTTATAAAATTGCAATTTCTAAATTGCGATGACATCCTCCTTTTTTTTGTAGGAATTGGTGTGATGCTTAAGACGGTTGCGACAGAAAACTAATTAGTCGAAAAAGTTACAATGTAAAACTAATGAGTATGTTCCCCGTGTCCTTAGCTTTATTGGGAGTTAATCGTAAACTCTATTGGTTATTTGTTTAGATGTTTTGCTTTAAATATTTCTGTATATCATGTCTTTTGTTATAAATTGTTGGTCTTCTTAATGTTTTTGATTACCATATGTTTTGAAG
>MJUU01043473.1:123305-134710 GCA_002080025.1 Modiolus philippinarum | reverse complement strand
GAAAGCTGTCGCGAGGATCACTATTTAAAACGAGGTTATCTTATATACATAGTTAGATCGCATTTTTTATAAGCGATAGCCCCGGGGCGCTAGCTGAGGTTATAAAAATTAATTTCCACGTAGCGTTCTTTTTTGATCAGCTAATGCTAAAAAATACCAATGCAGTTATATATAAATTATAAAACATGTCAGAAAATATATTCCCGCTACAAAAATGATTAGTCCCAGTTGTCATATAGCTTTTTGTAAATCTTTACATAAATATGTTTAAAAGTCAGGTTTATGCTAAATCTTTACAAATGACCAAAATAATTCACTTTTTTAAATATTTAACTTTATCATAGTTTTACCATTTCGAAGAAGTTTTACATGTCACAATATAACTTTTTGTAAATCTTTACATAAATATGCTTGAAAAGTCAGGTTTTCATTATGCGGTTTATACTAAATCTTTACAAATGAATAAAATAACTCATTTTTAAAATATTTTACTTTATCACATCCTTTCAAAGAAGTTTTATATAAGGTAATATTTAAAAAAAGTTTTAAATAAGGGAATTTTGGGGGAAATACACATAAATGTTGTGTCGCGACAAATGAAATAAGCACCAACATATAATATCTCTGACTTTTGGATTCATTTTTGACAAAAGATACATAAATTTGGTATTGCAAGAAAGGATAACAGCTAAAATGCAACAAATTTCAGTCTTATATGGTAATATTGGAAAAGATACATATAAATGTTGTGTCGCTACAATTGAAATAAGCACCGACATATAATATCTCCCACTTTTGAGGTCATTTTTAACAAAAGATGTATAAATTAATTATCACGAGAAAGGAAAAAAGCTAAAATGCAAAATATTTCAATCTTATAAGGTAATATTGGGAAAAATCCATATAAATGTTGTTTCGCAACAAGTGAATTAAGCACCAACATATAATATATCCCAATTTTGGATTAATTTTTGACAAAAGATGCAACAATTTGGTATCGCGAGAAAGACGAAAAGCTAAAATAGAAAATATTTCAGTCCAATAAGGTAATTTTGGAAAAAATGCATATAAATGTTGTGTCGCTACAATTGAAATCAGCACTGACATATATTATCTCCCACTTTTTAGGTCAATTTTAACAAAAGATGTATAAATTTAGTATTGCGAGAAAGGAAAATAGCTAAAATGCAAAATATTTCAATCTTATAAGGTAATATTGGGAAAAATACATATAAATGTTGTTTCGCAACAAGTGAAATAAGCACCAACATATAATATCTCCCAATTTTGGATTCATTTTTGACAAAAGATGCAACGATTTGGTATCGCAAGAAAGACAAAAAGCTAAAATGCAAAATATTTCAGTCTTATAAAGTAATTTTTTGGAAAAAATACATATAAATGTTGTGTCGCGACAATTGAAATAAGCACCGACATATAATATCTCCCACTTTTGAGGTCAATTTTAACAAAAGATGTATAAATTTAGTATGGCAAGAAAGGAAAAAAGCTAAAATGCAAAATATTTCAATCTTTTGAAGTATTTTTGGGAAAAATACATATAAATGTTGTGTCCAACAATTGAAATAAGCACCGACATTTAATATCTCCCACTTTTGAATACATTTTTGAGGAAAGATGCATAAATTTGGTATCGCGAGAAAGGAAAAAAGCAAAAATGCAAACTATTTCAATATAAGTAGGTAATTTTGGGAAAAATACATAAAAAAGATTTGTCGCGACAATTTAAATAAGCACCATCATATAATATCTCCCACTTT
Organism: Modiolus philippinarum; assembly: GCA_002080025.1. NCBI lineage: Eukaryota > Metazoa > Mollusca > Bivalvia > Mytilida > Modiolidae > Modiolus > Modiolus philippinarum. Next base: position 132,929 of record MJUU01043473.1, on the reverse strand, counting down.
TGAGTACATTTTTGACAAAAGATGTATAAATTTGGTGTGTCGCAAGAGGGAAAAAAAGCTACAATGGAAAATATTTCAATCTTAGAAAGTAATTTGGGGAAAAATACATCTAAATGTTGTTTTGCAACAATTGAAATAAGCACTGCCATCTAATCACTCCCACTTCTGAGGTCATTTTTAACAAAGATGTATAGATTTGGTATTGCAAGAAAGGAAAAAAGATAAAATGTGAAATGTTTCAGTCTTACAAGGTAAATGTTGTGGTACGACAATTGAAATAAGCACCGACACCTAATATCTCCCACTTTTAAGGTTATTTTTAACAAAAGATGTATAAATTTGGTATCGCGAGAAAGAAAAAAAGCTAAAATGCAAAATATTTCAATTGTATAAGGTAATATTGGGAAAAATACATATAAACATTGTTTCGCAACAATTGAAATAAGCACCGACATATAATATCTCCCACTTTTGAGGTCATTTTTAGCAAAAGATGTATAAATTTAGTATCGGGAGAAAGGAAAAAAGCTAAAATGCAAAATATTTCAATCTTATTAGGTAATATTTGGAAAAATACATATAAATGTTGTTTTGCAACAAGTGAAATAAGCACCAACATATAATATCTCCCACTTTTGGATTCATTTTTGACAAAAGATGCAACAATTTGGTATCGCGAGAAAGGAAAGAAGCAAAATTGCAAAATATTTCAATCTTAGTAGGTAATTTTGGGAAAAATTCATAAAAATGATGTGTCTTGACAATTTAAATAAGCACCATCATATAATATCTTCCACTTTTGAGTACATTTTTGACAAAAGATGTATAAATTTGGTATCGCGAGAGGGAAAAAAAGCTAAAATGGAAAATATTTCAATCTTAGAAAGTAATTTTGGGAAAAATACATCTAAATGTTGTGTCGCTACAATTGAAATAAGCACTAACATCTAATCACTCCCACTTCTGAGGTCATTTTTAACAAAAGATGTACAGATTTGGTATTGCAAGAAAGAAAAAAAGATAAAATGCAAAATGTTTCAGTCTTACAAGGTGAATGTTGTGGTACAACAATTGAAATAAGCACTGACACCTAATATCTCCCACTTTTCAGGTTATTTTTAACAAAAGATGTATAAATTTGGTATCGCTAGAAAGGAAAAAAGCTAAAATGCAAAATATTTCAATTGTATAAGGTAATATTGGGAAAAATACATATAAACGTTGTTTCGCGACAATTGAAATAAGCACCGACATGTAATATCTCCCACTTTTGAGGTCATTTTTAACAAAAGATGTATAAATTTAGTATTGAGGAAAGGAAAAAAACTAAAATGCTAAATATTTCAATCTTATTAGGTAATATTGGGAAAAATACATATAAATGTTGTTTTGCGACAAGTGAAATAAGCACCAACATATAATATCTCCCACTTTTGGAATCATTTTTGACAAAAGATGCAACAATTTGGTATCCCGAGAAAGACAAAAAGCTAAAATGCAAAATATTTCAGTCTTATAAGGTAATTTTGAAAAAAATACATATAAATGTTGTGTTGCGACAATTGAAATAAGCACTGACATATATAATCTCCCAATTTTGAGGTCAATTTTAACAAAAGATGAATAAATTTAGTATCGCGAGAAAGGAAAAAAGCTAAAATGCAAATTATTTCAATCTGATAAAGTATTTTTGGGAAAAATACATATAAATGTTGTTTTGCGACAATTGAAATAAGCACTAACATGTAATATCTCCCACTTTTGAGGTCATTTTTGACAAAAGATATATAAATTTAGTATTGCGAGAAAGGAAAAAAGCTAAAATGGAAAATATTTCAATCTCAGAAGGTAATTTTGGGAAAAATACTGCATCTAAATGTTGTGATGGGACAATTGAAATAAGCACCAACATTTAATCACTCCCACTTCTGAGGTCATTTTTTACAAAGGATGTTTAGATATGGTACTGCGAGAAAGGAAAAAAGATAAAATGCAAAATGTTTCAGTCTTACAAGGTAAATGTTGTGGTACGACAATTGAAATAAGCACCGACACTTAATATCTCCCACTTGAGGTTATTTTTAACAAAAGATGTATAAATTTGGTATTGCGAGAAAGGAAAACGATAAAAAGTAAAATATTTCAATCTTTTAAGGTAACTTTGGGAAAAATACATATAAAGGTTGTGTCGCGACAATTGAAATAAGCACCAACATATAATATCTCCAACTTTTGGATTAATTTTTTTGACAAAGTTTTTTGGAAATTACATATGAATTTAATGTCTCCAGCATGAACATGGGCCTCGATAAAATACCCTTTTTGATTTATTAAGAATATAATGTGACGCAAGCATTGATATAAATAAAACAAAACAACGCTCATAATAATTTATGATAGCATTTTGGTTTTAATTTATTATCAAAAATATTCTCTTATCTGGCGTGACATCACAAAGCTGAATTAACCAATTAGATCAGTCGATTTCGATCTTACACCCCAATATAGGAGGTGACGCTATCGATGTTTACAGTTATAGTCTATGTAAAAAATCGATATTTTAAATTGCAAAAGATTCTGTTACTTAGATATATAGAGAAATGTGGACTTTTTCACCTCCTCCACAGGTAAAGTGCCCGGATGTCCGGATAGAGAATGAAGTCGTCGAGTATTCATACTTTGCTTAAAGTTAATTTCGTCATATTAATATCACGTGTTTTGAACTGACCAATCGTTAAGACCAATCGTTAAGAGCAATCTAAAGCTGCCACGAAGTTCACTTCAAGTGCATTTTGCGATCACTCCCGCGATCGCATCTTGTTTTCAAGTGCACTTGAAAGTGGTCACAAGTTCACTCTAGGCGGGTCATGGAATCACTTTCAAGTCCACGCGAAGTGCACGCGAGGAACGCTTTTGGAGTGCACTTGGATGGAATGTTGCGTCAGCACCCAACTGTATGTTGTTCACCTGGTGTAGATGTGCACCGGATACTTAGATTTTTGATTTTACATATTTTAGAGGTTCACGGAGCCAAAGTTGCTCATTTGTTATTCTGCTTAGTTAATCCTCAATTCCATCATAGCTATAAGTCAGATCCCTTACCAAAATATCAGGCTTCCAGCACATATAAGCAGCAAATTTGCAGGAACTTTGCAGCAAACTTGCTGCACACTGTTTGCAGCAACCTTGCTGCAAGTTCATTTTTCGCATGCAAATGAGTTTTCCGGCACACAGTGTGCTGCAGGTTTGCAGCACACTTCCCGCACACAGCTCTTGCACACTTCCCGCGCACAGTTCCTGCACACTTCCTGCACACAGTTTCTGCACACTTTCTGCACACAGTTCCTGCAGGCTTCCTGCTCACAGTTCATGGAAAGGTTACACTTTGACTTTGTCATGTGTATTGCACTTCATTTTATTGTCTTATGTTCTATACCAGCTGTGTGAGAGGTATAAAACATACTTGATTTTTGTATACTAGGATAATAGAATATTAATTATAATTCATTCAAACTCTTAGCTGTTTTCCATTAAAAATCTAAAAGCAGGTCACCCTCCCTCTTTTGAATTGTTTTTCTCTTACTAATTAAAACAGAATATTTAACAGATAAAATTTTTAAAATATTGTACAAAACACTATAAAAAGATCCATTTACCTTCCATATATGTATTTCCCTCCATTTAATCCAAGATTTCTCACACAAAAACAATTGTTTTCCTTTTGTTTTTACAGCATCTGCCTTCCCTTGGCTCCATTTTTTTTTAAAGTCTGCACATGTGCAGAGACTACGGCACACTTCCTGCACACAGAATCAAAAGCTGTGCACTTCTGGCACACAATGTTATTTTTCTGTTCAATTGTGGCGCACTTCCCGCACACAGGTTACAGTGTGCGGGAAGTGCGCCACAAGTGTGCAGCTAGCGGCACACTGTAGCTGCACATCGATTTGGTTGCGGGAAGTTTGCAGCAACTTTGCAGCAAGTTTGCTGCACACTTCAGATTTTGGTAAGGGATTCCAACCAAACTTGCAGGATATATTGTTCACCTGATCTTGTTGTGCATCTGATACGTAATATTTTGATTTTACAGATTTTAGAGGTTCACTGAGCCAAAATAGCTCATTTGTCAATTAAGTTTGTTAATGTGGTACTTTTTCAGAACTAGAATTCATATTCCAACCAACCTTTCAGAATTTGTTGATCACTTGTTTTAATTGTGTACTTGATTTTAAAGACTTTAGAGGTTCACTTTGCCAAAAATGGCTCTACTGTAGCGCAGGCGACACAAGTGTTCCATGGAACACCCATCAATTTTTATTCACGAAAATCGCCCAAAAAATAGAATTTTACCCATAAGTTTGCGTTTAAATTACATATTGCGATATATAAAATGCATTTTTTAAAAAGAAAGTAAACATTAGTATCTTTTGTTTATATAAATGTACAGACATACATATTCTGGGGATTTTTAAGCATCATTTTCCTGGGGTAGGGGTAAAATTTTCGGTATTTAGAGTCACATTGAACATTCCATGTTCTTCTAAACATTGTTTTTAGAGACCTTATATATCGGTTGGAACAATGAATTGGCATATCTGCATATAAATCCTCCAGATTTGCCACATATAACTATTTAAAAGTGAATTTTGGACAAATCTGAAATGCTGAAAATTCCCACTTTTCATCAATTCTGTACAAGCTGACAAGTGGGACTTAAAATGACAAATCTTGATAGAAATTATGCACCATTGTTATATTCAATGCAGATTTTGTGCGTTTTGGTTATTTTTATGCAAATATAGTAAAAAAATGACTATCATAGGAAAAATTTGAAAATTCATGCAACATTCTCATATATAACACACATTTTCCGTGTTCTAGTTATTTTTAAGCGAGCTTGGACAAAAATTGACAATTTTAGGGAAAATTTGTTGGGGTAGGGGTAAGTTTTTCGGTATTTAGAGTCACATTAAACACCCCTTGTTTTTCTAAACAGTATTTTCAGGCAACTAATGTATCGGTTAGATCAATTAAATGGCATAGTTGCAGATGAATCCTCCAGATTTGACCTATATAACGATTTAACAATGAACTTTGGAGAAATCTGAAATGTTGAAAATTCCCATTTTTCATCAGTTTGGGCCAAATATTGAGTTTAAGTCAACAAATGGCTGTTAAAATACCAAATCATGATGTAATTTATGCAACATTGTCATATTTAACACACATTTTGTGTGTTCTAGTTATTTTTTATGCGAACTTAGACAAAAATTGACAATTTTAAGGAAAATTTGTTGGGGTAGGGGTAAGATTCTCTGTATTCAGAGTCACATTAAACACCCCTTGATATTCTAAACACTGTTTTAAGACAACTCATGCATTGCTAAGAACAATTAATTGGCATATCTGCAGATATATCATCCAGATTTAACGGGTTAACAGTGAATTTTTGCCAAATCTGAAATGTTGAAAATCCCATTTTTCATCAATTTCGGGCACAATGTTAAGTTTAAGTCAACAAATGGTTGTTAAATTACCAAATCGTGATGTAATTCATGCAAAATTGTCATATACAACACAATTTTGCGTGTTCGAGTTAATTTGTTGCGAACATAGACAAAAAATTGACAATTTTAAGGAAAATTTGTTGTGGTAGGGGTAAGATTTTCGGTATTTTGAGTCACATCAAACACTTCTTGTTTTTCTTAACAATGTTTTCAGACAACTAATGTATCGCTTAGAACAATTAATTGGCATTTCTGCAGATATATCCTCGAGATTTTGCATAAATAACGATTTAACAGTGAAATTGAGGCAAATCTGAAATGTTGAAATTTCCCATTTTTCATCAATTTCAGGCAAAATATTGAGTTTAAGTCAACAAATGGCTATTAAAATACGAAATCATGGTATAATTTATGAAACATTGTCATAAACAACACACAGTTTGCGTGTTCTGGTTATTTTTATTCTTACATAGTCGAAAAATTGACAATTTTACAGTAAATTTGTTGGGGTAGGGATAAGTTTTATTGATGTATGATGTTTATTCTACATAAGAATGGCCATTATTTGTAATAGTTGTGAAGCATATATAATAAGCTTTCATTTGATACCTACTTTAAATGATATGTGTTTACTTAAAAGTAATATTGGGCAAACGAATGACAAAACTTAGTCAAAATAGGAAATATTCAAAGATCTATTTATTTGGTCTATTTGAAAATAAAACCTTGGTCATTAAAAATATGTTAACATTATGTAACTTGTTTTATATTCAAGTAAATAGATTGAAAAACTAAGGTCATTAAAAATATGTTAATATTATGTTAACTTGTTTTATATTCAAGAAAATAGATTGAAAAACTAAAAACAATTTTCAGAATTGGGAATCGAGATGCACCTCGGGTTCTTTAGAGCATCAAACTTACGCAATTTCAATGAAAATATCTAAATTTTCCTCAATATTTCACAGGGGTAGGGGTTCGTTTAATGGCGCTATGGAAAGTATTGGGCATAGAAATTGTAAAAATTTGGTTTCTTTGTAAAGCTTATATAATAAGCAGTCATTTGATGCATCATTTTTATAACTAGGAAGCATTTGGTCAACATTTTGAAGCAACTGAAAGAAATACTTGAACGAGAAACGAAATGTTCCTAAATTTCGGTAATTGGGTCTAAAAATGGGCCCTATTCCACCAGTTCGTGCAGGTTATGCTCGTGTTAACATGTTTTATTTTGAATAGGGGATGTATGCGGACTTACAAAAATGGGTGGGGTTGGGAAGTGGGGGGGCATGGAGGATTATTCCAGCCCATTGACTATAAGTCTGGACGGGGAAATACTGAGCGGGATGTTCACTATGCACGTTTGTATTTAGAGATTGTCAAAATGGACGAGGAGATACTGAGCGTGGTGTTCACTATGAATTTGACACGTTTAAAAACTTAGAGACTGTCAAAGTGGACGTGGAAATACTGAGCGTGGTGTTCACTATGCACGTTTGTATTTAGATGTCAAAGTGGACGGGGAATTACTGAGCCTGGTGTTCACTATGCATGCTTTAGATTTAGAGACTGCTATGGTGAACGGGAAAATACTGAGCGTTATTATCACTATACAAGCGTTGTTTTGGAAGAATCGAAGGCTTCCAAAGTGACTCAGTCTGTTAATTGTCTGATTACGTCACCGAAGAGGTTGCGACTTTTGTGGCTTATGAAATCTTAATTGAGAAAATTTCAGATAATTATCCTATTCGGAATAATTTGTGTGTCAGAAGTTGCAAGACTAATAATCATGTTCCTTGACTTTTTCAATGTCAAAAGGTCGTATGGTAAGCCATATGACCAGAATATGCAACAACTACATGGCCGTAAAGGCATTGCCATGTGTGGAAACTATGGGTTGAATTTGACAGAATTGCCAAAGGCAAGATGAAAGAAAAAGACACCTCCAAAACATATCACAGGATGATAAACATTCTTTCCAATTTAACTACTGATATTGTTTTTGGACGTGGAAACGGTGTCACACCTATGGCGAATGAGACAGAAAAAAATCAATATTCTGGTTCAAGGTCATTGTGATGCTTATGTACCAGTAAAAGGTTTATGCTTGCTCATTTATGTCTTCTTTTTACCAGACCCTCCTTCATGCTCACTATGTTGGATTTTGAAGTTTTCACAAAAAAAAATTTCTCTCTAAGTATATAAATTCATGATTTGGGCAATCATGAAAGCATGACAATTGGTATACTAGATATCAAAATAAATCAAATTTCAATAAAGTGCTGCTGATGAGGAATTAATTTCCGAAATGGCCATACAGCTCATTAAAATTAATTGCAGATGGAGTTAGCATATGTGTTTTAGTCTCATGTTTATTGACTCCATATCCTCTCGTAAAATGTTTAGATATTTAGTTGGTTAGTCAAGTCATACCATGGAACATGTATCAATTTCAGATAGTGTCTTTGTGTTCTCTCGATTTTTATTCAGTGAAGCTAACTCAAAACATTAAACAGACACAAATGGAAATTATATTATAAACTTAAGAACTTGTCCATCTTTTATTCTAAGCGTTATGTTTTTTCGATGCTGTCCATATAGCCCCATATAACCCCAAGTCAAGTTTTTGCATACTTCTTTGCCTGTGGTGCAGTTTCATCATATTCCACATTGTCATCCTCCCCGTCGTCATCTAAATTTTGACTTGCTACTACTCGATGATCACGTTTGTGTCTTGCTGTTGAGTTTAAAAACTCTTTTTTGTCAGAAAGTACTGAGGACAGACCTGACAGCTCATTAGTAAATTCCTTGAAGTATTACAACATGAAAAATGTGAACATAAGAGTGAGTCCTAGCAGCTTTTTATATCATCATGACCAGTACCTGCAGATCATTTTATTATTGCATTCATCTCTAAAACATGATGAAATAAATAAAACATATATCGCTAAAGCCTTTAATTACATTATCTAAATCAATTTATGAAAATTTTTCTTTCACAACGCCTGTGTAATAAAATGCAAAATGATAATCTAATTAAAAAAGGAAAGGAAATCATGAAACAAATGTAACTCATTTAAAAAAAACAAGAAACAATTCATTTAAATATGAAAAGTGTGAAAAATAGAATAGAAAATTTAATATATGAAAAAAAAACAACTTAAGAAACATGTATCAAAACGCAAAGATTCATTAAAAATACTACATACTAAAAAAAAAATTCAAAAGTAAAAAGGCCAGCACTGCTCCCCACATAATGCCGATCATCACCCTCAAATAATTTAAAATGAAAACATTATAAATATAGCAAATATAAATCTGTGTAGCTTATACATTTTAAAGAATTCACAGATCCTTATAAAAGGAGGGTACAATAAGTTTTTACTGAAACTAATTTTTGTTGGTGAAAGATTTACAAAGAGCTCAGTCGAAATGCGTCCTGTTACTTCATAGAAGGTGTCTTGGTTTTCCGGAGTCATGCTGGGATTTAACGCTACTTTCAACAGTGGGTCATTTATTTCCTTATGTTAACTGTAAAAAAGGCACATAACATGCTTTTTATACGACCGCAAAAATTTTTGCGGTCGTATAATGGTATGGTGCTGTCGTCGTCGTTGTCGTCGTCTGTACACACTTTTGTTTTGGGTCAATAACTTTAGTTCAAGTTGACTAATCCTTATGAAATTTTAACACAATGTTCCTTGGCACAAAAGAAAGACTTTGCTTAGTTTTGTCTATTGTGGGCCAACCCGTTTTTAAAAAAGGGGCCAAAAAGGGTTAAATTTGATGTTTTCACATATTTGACTGTAGAATCTTTATTATTTATCAGATTTTGATGGGGTTTCTTTCAGTGTCCTCCTGAGGAAATTTCCAATTAGCAGTATGCAACGGATTTCATGTGGCATGTGCCGTTCACAAGATAAATGGAACCCAAAAGGGGCGAATTTCAAAAAAAAAAAAAAAATTTTCTTTTTAGTCCGATTTTGATGCATTTTTTTGCCAGGGATCCTTATGAAAAGTTAACATAGCTCTGCACCATCAGATTTTTGATAATTGTTTCTTTTCCAAGCTATGGGGGCCCAACGGGGCAACAATTGCAAACATGTGGATTGCCTAA
>MJUU01043473.1:97486-112308 GCA_002080025.1 Modiolus philippinarum | reverse complement strand
AATTTGCCTATAGGAATTAACATTGTTATTGGAAATACAAATAAATAATTTGTTCGAGATTTCCATTAAAATAAATAAATTTTTAGGCAATTCGTTCAAGCCCCCCTTTTTCCATGAAAATCAAATGATCGTCACCTATAATTAAATAAAAAATAATCTGATGGCTGGTCATTTAATTTCATTTTCTGACATGAAAGTGTGCCACAACTTTGACTTTTGTTTGGGGTCGTTAACCCATTGAAAACGACATATGTCGTATGAAAGGTAGAAATGTGCTGTTTAGTATTTCACATGTGAAGAAGACCACCTTCATGATGCGGTAGAATATTAAAACTGGTGTTGCTCCTCTATGCTCTGTCTGATCCATAACCAAACAAGAACCTTCAGCGGATGTTAATTTTTTGGACACATGGGTGGGGACTGTCCCCTCTTTCAGTAGGCAGTTGGCTTGTTGGTATGGATAAAAAATTATGTCTATATTGTCATTAGTATGAATCTACATATCAAAAAAGTCTTTACGCTTTAATTCGTTCTGGTCTCCTTATAAGTTGACAATTACGTGGACCTCTTGTAGTAAACTTAGCTGCTGAAGTTGCCTTTACTCCATTTGTACGGGAAACATCTTTGCTTCGTTGCTGTAATTCTTAAGCATGTCTCTGCTATACTAAACTGAGTCCGTTCGAAGTGCACATTTTACTGCAGATATTTCATCTGAGCTCGGGTCTTCTACGCATGGTATGACACGATCGTCAAAATCTCCTTTGTCGTACTTCCTGGTGTCATATTTCACATTGTCCCGTGAAAAAAATGGTGCCCTTTTCTTCAAGACGTTTCTGATTGATTAATTGCTGTTCTTCCTTAATATCAGGCAGTGGGTGAGATATAAGGTTAAGGAAATCACCTATTTTTTTTCTGTTTATAGGTCTAATACAAGTATATAGTAGTTAATTTTTTTTTTGAATTCAGCACCATATATCAGAGATACAACCAATTTATGTTTCGATGGCAACATATTTGGATTTTAATGTACAAATATAGCAAAACTAACGTATCTTTAATGTTACATCAAATCTTTTTACATCTTTTTTAATATTTCGGCTTGCTATTTTCAAAAAATTCAATACTGGGCAATTTATTTCAAACAAACAGCAGAGAAAAATTTTCAAATAGTTTTCAGTTATGGTACAGCCAAAAAGTGCTGACTCAGCATATCAAACAAACAAACAAACAAACAAATACTTTATTGTCAATCAAGACGCCCCAGAGGAGCTGAACAATCACAGTTAAATTTAGATACAATGATTACAAATAACTAAATACCGAGATAACATTGATTAGAATGATTGTAAGAAAAACAATATTGAAGTATTAAAAGTGAAAAAAATTACAATTATACAAATATATATATATACTGCACACACAAATATAAGGGGCACCACAAGCATGTATTGCCATCTTAACACGTATATTGGGGTGAGGCAGAGGAATGGAAATATATATAGACACTGCATAGAAAAATGTAGTTAATTAAGTTTAGATTGTCTTAAAGTGAATAAATCATTTAGGCGAGTGTACATTTGACTATATATAAATTCATCTTCTGCAGACATTAACCATATAAATTTTGAAATATTATCTAATTGATCTAAATTAGAATTAGGGAACTTTTTATTTATTGAATTAAGAATGTCCTTCTTACCTATTTCTAGAGAAGGGCACTCTAATAAAAAATGGACTTCATTTTCAATTTCATTATTGCACAATTAATATATTCTTTGATCCACTGGAACAATAAAATACCTGTCACGTTCTATTTCTAACTTGTGGGCACTAATTGGAAAATTTGTTTAAATTCTTCTGAAATTTGGGTTTCCCCATTTCAGGTAACTCTCAAATTTGAAATCATTTTTTAAAAGTCTAAAAGCACGTAATTTATTCCCATATGTTTCATTATTTCTGTCATCATATATTTTATCCTTCCAAATTACATTATATTTACTTTGGAACAATCTATAAACAAGATTTTTAATATTAACTCTGGATAAAAGCAGCCTGTCATCAATATTAAAGTATTTAAAAATTCCAGTTAAACAACTACACCAACATTTCTTATTTTCTACATTTAATTGTTTTGCTACCACGAAGGCTTCTGCTGCTAAACAGTCGTCTAATTTGTTTAAACGTATCCAGTATTTCAACATATTTAACCAAACTTCCAAGAGAAGAGGATATCTGCCAAGTTCACCCATAACTGCAGCATTTGTAGCATGGCGACTAACCCCAAGAGAGTATTTACATAACCTTATATGAAGTTTTTCGGCTGTAAGCTCATCACATAATTTACTAAAATATTTATCTTTCAGTTTATCTAATTTTTTGTAGTAAAAAATGCCCCATATTTCACTACCATATAATAAAATAGGCTTAATAGTATGGTCAAAGACATGTAATAATGTTTTAATTTTAGGTTTATTATTATCAAAGCATTTACGTAATTTGAAATATGCTTTCAAACCCTTTTTATATAAATCATTTTTGGCTTCTTTAAAACTACCTAATATGTTGAAGTTAACACCAAGATATGTAAAACTTCGTACGTTTTCAATACAGTTATTGTTATAAAAGAATTTAGTAGGATCTAATCTACCAGTTTGGTTAAACACAAGAGACTTTGTTTTTTTTTATATTGACAACTAGGCCCCACTCTTTAAAATAATCTTCAAGCATGGAGAGGCATTTCTGAAGACCAGTAGCAATCTCTGATAATAAAATAACATCATCTGCAAACATTGGACAGCTAATACTACTATGGTCTAATTTAACTAGGTGACATAAGGGATTAAAAATATTAGGGAGATCATTTACAAAAATATTGAAAAGGGTAGGACTAAGATTGTCCCCTTGACGAACACCAATGTGGGATTTGAAACTTTCAGTTGCATGGAAAGAATCAACTTTAACACATAGATCAGTATTTTGATATATACTTTTAATCACATTATAAAATAAATCACTTATTCCATTTACTCTTAATTTATAGAGGAGTTCTTCATGTCTTACAGTGTCAAACGCTTTGCGAAAATCAAAAACAAGTATAAAGCTTTTTTGATCCCTGTTGTGTATACTTATCACAAGGTGTTTTAAGAACAAAAATATGGTCACTGCTACGTCTACCCCTACTGAATCCAATTTGTTCTGGGCATCTCAAATTTCTATCGGCCAAAAATTTTTTAAGCCGAATATTTAGAACTTTAGTAAAAAATTTACACACGCTACTACCAATTGCTAGACCTCTAAAATTTGTCGGGTCATCCTTAACTCCACCTTTAAAACTAGAACAATAATACCTCTTGCCAACTTGAGTTGAAATTTACCCGAGGATAAAATTAAATTAAACAATTTATGCAGACTGCACAAAATATAACTTTGGTCATATTTTAGCATTTCATTTAATATTAAATCAAAACTATTTGCCTTATTATTTTTTAAAGTTTTGATAGCAACAGAGATTTCTTTAAGTGTAATTTTATTGTCTAATTCTGAAACAAAATTAGTTGTTCTAATTCCTTTAATTTATCCATAATATTGAAACAGTCTCTTTCAGGTTTTTGTCTCACCCGCGACGAAAGTCGCGTAAAGCGAGACATATGCGTACAAAGTATGGCGGCGGCAGCGGCGGCGGCGGCGGTGGCGGCGGCGACGGCGACGGCGTAAACTTTCATGTTAAGTTTTTGTGATTAGGTCACTTTCTCAGTAACTATAAGTGGTAGGTCAATGATATTTGATATATAGGTTGGTCTTGCGTAGTCCATGACAGTCTGCTATATGGCTTTTGTCCGTGACCTCAATTTTACGGTCCAATGAACATGTTTAGTTTTGTGCTTCGTTTAGTTTCTCAGTAACTATAAGTGGTCAATGGTATTTAGTATGTAAGTTGGTCTTAGGTAGTACATGACAGTATGTCATATGGCTTTTGTCCTTGACCTCAATTTCACGGTCTAGTGAGCATGTTAAGTTTTTGTAATTAGGTCATTTTCTCAGTAACTATAAGTGGTAGGTGAATGATGTTTTGAATATAGGTTAGTTTTGAATAGTACATGGGAGTCTGCTATATGGCTTTTGTCTGTGACCTCAATTTTACGGTCCAATTAACATGTTAAGTTTTTTGTACTTAGTTTAGTTTCTCAGTAACTATAAGTGGTGGGTCAATGATATATGGTATGAAGGTTGGTCTTAGTTAGTTCATGACAGTCTGTCATATGGCTTTTGTCCTTGACCTCAATTTCATGGTCTAGTGAGCATGTTAAGTTTTTGTGATTAGGTCATTTTCTCAGTAACTACAAGTGGTGGGTCAATGATATATGGTATTTAGGTTGGTCTTAGGTAGTTCATGACAGTCTGTCATATGGCTTTTGTCCTTGACCTCCATTTCACGGTCTAGTGAGCATGTTAAGTTTTTGTGATTAGGTCATTTCCTCAGTAACTATAAGTGGTAGATCAATGATATTTGGTATATAGGTTGGTCTTGAGTAGTCCATGACAGTCTGCTATGTGGCTTTTGTCCGTGACCTCAATTTCACGGTCCAATGAACATGTTAAGTGTTTGTGCTTAGTTTAGTTTCTCAGTAACTATAAGTGGTAGGTCAATGGTATTTAGTATGTAAGTTGGTCTTAGGTAGTACATGACAGTATGTCATATGGCTTTTGTCCTTGATCTCAATTTCACGGCCTAGTGAGCATGTGAAGTTTTTGTGATTAGGTCATTTTCTCAGTAACTATAAGTGGTAGGTGAATGATATTTTGAATATAGGTTAGTTTTGAATAGTACATGGGAGTCTGCTATATGGCTTTTATCTGTGACCTCAATTTTACGGTCCAATTAACATGTTAAGTTTTTTGTACTTAGAGCATGTTAAGTTTTTGTGATTAGGTCATTTTCTCAGTAACTATAAGTGGTGGGCCAATGATATATGGTATGTAGGTTGGTCTTAGGTAGTTCATGACAGTCTGTCATATGGCTTTTGTCCTTGACCTCAATTTCACGGTCTAGTGAGGATGTTCAGTTTTTGTGATTAGGTCATTTTCTCAGTAACTAGAAGTTGTAGATCAATGATATTTTGTTTAAATGTTGGTCTTGCATAGTACATGACAGTCTGCTATATTGCTTTTGTCTGTGACCTCAATTTCATGGTCCAGTGATCATGTTAAGTTTCCTAGTATCTATTAATGTAAGTTCAATAATATTTGGCATGTGGGTTTGTCTTAGATGGAAGATGAAAGCTATTTGGCTTTAGCCCTTTACCCCATTTTCATGGCCTAGTGAACATGTTTGGTTTTTCAGTATCTATCAGTAGTAGGTCATTAATATTTTGAATTTTGGTTTTGGGTGTCAGATATGTGACAGTCTGCTATATTGCTTTTGTCAGTTAATCTAATTTCACAGTCTAGTGAACATGTTAAGTTTTCTGATTTAGGCAGTTTGAATTTTCACATCAATTTTGCGATCAAGCAGGGACGGGCGAGACATCATTTTAGGTCCACGCTTGTTTGTTAAAATCTTTAAAATATTCGTACCACTGAGTAGGTGTAATATCAGAGGTATCACTCTTTTTATCTGCAATTAAGCTTTCTAAAAGACTCCAATATTTTTTGGGATCATTTTCTAGTAATGTTTTAAGTTTGTCAATGATGGTGCTGCGATATTCTTTCATTTGCTTTTTCGTGCTTTTCGATAAAATTTAAGTGCACTAAAAATGCCCCTCTAACAAACGGTTCCTTACCATATTTTTCAAATAATCTTTGTTTGTGTTCAAGATTTCTTTTCATAACACACAGTGGTTCATTATACCATTTAGGTTTTTTGTGTTTAATAAATAACTCAGTACCGAAGTTACTTTAAAAAGAAGGGTAAGGGTTTTTATTATTCTTTTTAACGACTGTTCAGCAGCATCACACAACACAATATTAATATCATCTACCAAAGCATCAATATTTCCATAATCATGATTAGTATTATTTATATTGTTAATTCTTAATTGTATGTCAAGCTTTGATAAAGCCTCTTGGAATAAAAAAGGGGAATTTTCATCCCCTCTGTATCGAGAAGGTGGGGTTAACCGTTTCCTCTTTATTACTTATTGTGCAGTTGATTTTAAACATGGCAGATATCTGCCAATGATCTGATAGATTAGGCATAAACTTATGCACATTAAAAAATTTAACTTTTGATAATAACCTTTCTGAGGCTAACCCATAATCAGTAACACTACTACCTCGATAATTGTGGCAGGTAAAACTTCCAGCTAAATCCCCAATACACCTGCCGTTTAAAATTCTAATACCTGTCTAAATACATATTTCATTCAATGCTCTACCTCTAGGTAATATGACTTGATCCATGCTAAATCTATTATAAATATCATTATCGGGTGTATAATCATCAACTATTGGAATATTAGTATCATGGTAGTCATTGCATAAAAAATCTGTTTCTACACCTGTTCTAGCATTTATATCTCCAAAAATCAAAATATTACCTTTTACAGAAAAATCCATGATATCATTTTCAAGCTTATCATAGTGACTGTGTGTATGTTGAATAGGCAGGAGGATTATAGACAAAACATAAGAAAATGTCATCAGGTAATCCAAAAAAGTGTTTACAAAGTTTTAACTAAATATAATCACTGCTGTTCTGCTCCATAAATTTAACACCTGGCCTGATATCAGATTTAACAAGAACAGATATTCCTCCTGATATTCCTCCATATCTGAGAAAATGAAAAAAAAACATGAATTTTTAAAATAATTAATTTCAATCCTCGGAATAATTGGAAAGGTTTTATTGTTATATTTCACAAGTTAAAATTTAAAAGAGATGTACTTTACGCGGAATTAACTATTAATGAGGAACAAAGATTACAATTAGTCATGCCTACTAAATTTACTCAACAGGTTCTTTCCAGCTTACATGATGACGTTGAACATCCTGGTAGGGAACGTACCTTATTTTTGTTAAGGGATCGGTTTTATTGGCCTTGCATGTCTAATGATGTAGATGATTGGATTAAAAAGTGTAGACGGTGTGTCAGATTCAAAACGGTATGGACTACTAGAGCGCCACTTGTCAGTATACAGACTTCCGAGCCATTAGAAATGGTATGCTTAGATTTTCTTACTTTCGATATGGCAAAAGGTGGAACTCAATATGTCTTAGTAATAACGGATCATTTCACTCGTTATGCTATAGCTATTCCAACACGTAATATGACTGCAAAAACTACAGCTGATGCTTTCTTGAATCAAATTTTATAACACTACGGATTACCTAAATGCATACATTCGGATCAGGGGGCAAATTTTGAATCGCAACTGAAACAGGAAGTTTTATCGAATACAAATTTATCAAAATCAAGAACCACCCCATATCACGCAGTGCGTAATGGATTATGCGATCTTTTTAACAGAACATTGATTTATATGATTGGTACTTTGGAATCTTGAAAAAGTCAAATTTGGCAGCTTACATTACAGCTCTTCTTCATACTTACAATAGCATCCGTCACGACTCTACAGGTCAATCTCCTTTTTATACGCCCACAGAAATACGGACGCATTATGGTATACCCTCCGTCCGTCCGTTTAATTTTTGGTTTCCGGAGATCTTTCTGTAACCGCTTCACATATTGATTTCATATTAGGTATATTAGTATATCTAGGTGAGATACAGACCAAGTTCTAATGTGGTACCGGTCCGACGATTTTGTACAGAATTATGGCCCTTGGACTTAGAGAAATCTTGAGAAATATAGGTTTCAGGAGTTTTTTTCTGTAACCGCTTGACATATTGATTTCATATTTGGTTTACGAGTATATCTAGGTGAAATACAGACCAAGTTCGAATTTGGTTGCGGTCCGTTGGTTTTGTACAGACTTATTGCCCTTGGACTTAGTGAAATTTTGAAAAATATATGCTTCCGGAGTTTTTTTCTGTAACCACTTGACATATTGATTTCATATTTGATATATGAGTATAACTAGGTGAGATACAGATCAAGTTCGAATTTTATACAGAGTTATGGCCCTTGGACTTAGTGAAATTATAAAAAAATATAGGTTTCCGGAGTTTTTTTTCTGTAACAGCTTGACATATTGATTTCATATTTGGTGTGTGAGTATATCTAGAAGAGATACAGATGAAGTTTGAATTTGGTTCCGGTCAGTTGATTTTGTTCAGAGTTATGGCCCTTTGACTTAGTTAAATTTTGAAAAATATAGGTTTCCGGAGTTTTTTCTGTAACCGCTTGACATATTGGTTTCATATTTGGTATGTGAGTATAATCTAGATATGATACAGATCAAGTATGAATTTGGTTCCGGTCGGTTGATTTTGTACAGAGTTATGACCCTTTGACTTAGTGAAACTTTGAAAATATAGGTTCCCGGGGGGTTTTACTATAACCGCTTGACATATTAATTTCATATTTGGTAAGTGAGTATATCAAGGGGAGATACAGATCAAGTTGTAATTTGGTTCCGGTTGGTTGATTTCGTACAGAGTTAGGGCCCTTGAACTTTGTGAAATTTAATTTGATATTTGTTAATTGATGCATTTTGGTAAGGCACATATTCTGTTGATTTTTTTTTCAATCAAAATTTTGTTGTGGTCCAACAATGCCATAAAGTTCGAGTTGACAGTGGACGGGCGTATCGTGCGCTCTTGGCGCAGCTGTTTATTATCTCATGTTTGGCAGAGAACCTCGTTTGCCCATTGGTATCTCGTTGAATTCTAAAACAATCAATGTCAAGATATGCAAAGGATTTAAAAGAAAGATTAAAGTCCGCTGATGAAAAAGCTCAATTGTCAATTAGCAAAAGCTCAAGCTCATCAGATATAAAGTAATAATTCAAAGGTGCGAGGTGCAAATATTCAAACAGGTGACAAAGTTTTAGTAAAAATTTTAGCCTTTGATGGCCGTCATAAATTAGCTGACAAGTGGAGCGAGGATGTGTATGTTGTCACAAATCAACCAAACAAGGAAATTCCTGTTTTCGAAGTGAAGCCTGAAAATGTAAATGGTAAGAAAAAGATCTTGCATAGAAATCTTTACTTCCGGTTGGTACTTTTAATAATATAGATAGTGGTTCTGTTTACACAAAGCCGAAACCTATTTCACGTATTACGGAAATCTATAAAAGCTGCAGATCGTACAAAAGTAGAAGAGCCAGAAGCTGATGATGAGGACTACTTAGTCTCTGTTACACTAGTAAGTTTTACTATTGGTAACGATTGTATAGATGCACCCTCCCAACATCTTTTCAGGTGTCGCAGTATGGACAATCACCCCATAGTTTGTCCTTTCGATATTTGGTGAATTCTTCAATTAATTTGCATTTCTTTACAATATTTTTAGAAACCCTTATTTCATAACCTTGTTTGGTTAGGGTAATTTCCTATACTTTTTATGAACCCAAATCCTTGTGTAATTCTATGGCATTTAAGATGGTGTATTTTGAGCATTTTGCCACACCACAATTAGACAGTAAAAAGTTAGGCTAATATTTTTGTGCCTTGTTTGACTTGGGATTATATTTCATTATTGTTATTACGACTTGTATTTGTAAACTTATTTTTGGTTAATTTTGTTAAAAGCTAAGCCATATATTTTATTTTAAACATTTTTATAAATATTGTTTCATATTTTTGTAGTTAAAATACAACTCTGGAAATAAGTTCATAGTTTATAGTTTTCAATTTTATGGTTGACATATTTTCATGTTAAAATGAAAGAAAAGGTTGCATTAGTTAAAGTGATTGTACATAAACGTTGCATAGCAAACATTCTGTGTTTCACTATTGTTTTTTTATTTTAGGTATATGCCTTGATTAGTTCACTGTTCAGAATGTAGCATTATAATAAGTGATTGATCTTGTCACACTGATGGTATGTTATATTGTTTATTTGTTAAATTGTATTTTGATAATACTTTTAATAGTTTGGTCAAATAAATTTCACATTTAGTAGTTTATTCTGATCATAAAGATTGTATAATTGACATTCAGTACACATGTACTAGGATTGATAGTATATTTATATTTCTATCTTTATGATTCATTGATAATTTTGAAATATATTGTTGTGATGTTGAACTGATGTTTATAATTATATTTTTCATATCATGTAATATGTGCTTTTTATATTTTTCCAGAGAGTGTACACTGTTATCCTGTTTACATTAAATAAAAATGAAAAGTGAAACGAATTTATTATTTCGAACCCGTAAGACACATTCCCCGTTTCCCTCTATTTTCCATGTTACATGTAAAAAAATCAATTGATTGTGCAACATATGTACATGTCTTCTTTTCCCAAGTTAAGATTTTTTCATGACATAAGTAAATCATGAGTATTAGAAATTTCGTCCTTTTAGTCTTTAAAAGATAATAGAAAATAAAGGAAAAAACACCAACCTTGTGTGCCTCAGTCTGAAATTCCTGTGATTAGTACATGTAAACTAGAAGAAATTTGCAGAACTACTAAAACGCATACCCCGACTGTGTATCGCATGTTCTTAGTTTCGATCAGCTTCCGGGTATTTGTAAATAGCAGTCTACTTGTTGCAAAATGCTTCTAATGTGAATAGAGAGCAACAAACGTCTCTTGCTAGCCCAACGCCATATTCTTCCTTCGAAATATTTGGTCTCCTGAACACACTTTTAATACGACATATTTGATTGGCCGAAAGTTGCGTGACCCCGTGTAAATCTACTTTTCATTGGCTATTCAAAAAGGCGAGTCAATATTGTTTTTAAGCAGACCTGTGAAATGATAGTGAAAGCGAGTCAATTCGATTTAAATTGAATATCGTCTAATAAAATAAAATTATTATAATCATTATGTAATAGATATATTTTTTATATTTGATGAAAGCAATCAAGAATATATATTGTTTTATCTACAAGTGGAAAATAACTCATCCATCGAGCTATGCAATTTAAAATTTCCGTCTCATACAATCATTAAAAAAGTTCTTCAATCGATATTAGGGTCTTATGGCAAAAATTGAAATTTCGGTCCGAACTCTGATTCAAGATTCATTTTTTTTCTTAATACTAGGATGATCATTTCTTTTTATTTTCTTAGCAGAAATTCCTGTTGAGTTGCCACCAAACACTACAACATTGGAAATGCCTGTACCAAGTCGGGACCATTGCGGTCGACAATTTTTCCGGTTGTGTCCATCTGCTTTGTCTTTTAACCTCATTGACTTAGGATCTTGACAATTCTTTTCGATAATTTTGTTATCAATATATGTGTATGTTACAGGGAATCTGTGTAATTAGGGATTACGTGTAATCCCTGACAAAATCAGGGATTTCACATAATCTCTAGCCGATTTAGGGAATACATGAAATCCCTAAATATCCTAAGGATTACATGTAATCCCTGATTTTTTTAAACATTTTAAACGTTTTCCCTGATAGTCAATAATCGTTGTTGTTATGCTTTAAGTCAAATTGGGGGTCATCTACTGATGAAAATTGGCATATTCAACACAATTAGTGAATATCTAAATGATTTGTTGAGTAAGTAAAGTAAATATTTTATTACCAATTTTGGGCCAAAAACTGGGCATGAAAGTGTTTGAACAATACAATACACGTATAATCATACAAAAGTATAAAAAAATTGACAATAACAAAGAAAGAGTACAAACATGCAATAATTATAACAAAATAGTAAATGACTAGACGTTTAGATTCAAGAAAAAAAAACAACCTTTGTTGATATTCTTCAACCCAAATACAAGAAAATACATCTGCATTTTACATACAAGAAAAGACAAAAATTATGGCAGAAATTGAGAACGGTAACACATATAAACAGTAATGTTAAATGTTGAATTATATGTCTTGGGAAAATTCCAATCCTGAAAAAAACACCTTTTTTGCAGGAGACCACCTAAAGACTATTGTGGCTTAGTTTTATTTTATTGATTTTATTGGCCTAGTAGTTTCAGACAAGCCGTTTGAATGTTTTCTTCCCATATGGTTCAGTGGTGGCTATCTTAGTTAGAGCACGTACCAGCAAAAACATATAAAAAAACCTTTTCTGCAGGGGACCACCATTTAATCTTATGTTTATTTCAGATAAAATCAGCATTCCCATTCACGTACTGCAGTACGTAATTCACGTACATTATAAAACACGCATGCACAATTACAAAAATCAAAACGTGCAAGCACGTACTTGTGAAAAATTTGTCATTTGAACATTGTGGTTTTCAGACCCAAATTAATTGTTCAAATCAAAACTAAAAAAAATAGTTGTCGACATATGTAATGCAACTTGATAGGTTCCTTGCGAAGCCGTTTTAAGTAGCGAATTAAAAATACTGGTATGCATATGTACCCTCAAAATACACCATGTACCCCCAAATCTAAATTCAAAGGGTACATGTACCCCCAACTGCAAAAAGCAGTGGGCATGCTGTTAAATTATTTATATATATGATCAGTACTTATTATTACAAACCAATCAAATTTTGTGGATATGCATACATTAAGGCTTAATTCTTTGATAAACAAATCATGAAAACCAATTGGAGTGTTATTTATTTGGAGTATTTGGGTCAGGGAAAACATGTAAATATTCCCAGAAAAATCAGGAATTACATGTAATCACTGGTTACATTTAGGGATCACACGTAAACCCAAAGCAATTTAGTGATTACATGTATTCCCTGATTTTTACGGGGTTATATGTAATCCCTGATTACACAGATTCCCTGTAACATATATATACATATGTTTAGTTATTTTGTTTTCATAATCATAGGCATTTAAAAAGAAAATCGTTTGTTTTTCTAATTGAAGAGCGATACCTTCTGCATCATTATTGTGTAAATACATCGAAATACTTTGTAAACTTCTATGGAAACACAAGTCAAAAGATATTCTATAATAAGCCATAAAGGGACATAGAAAAACTGAAGACACCAAAATAAGACAGAATAAATTCCCAAAATACTTTGAAAGTATTTTAGTAGGTCTTAAGGAAATAAAAGTGGGTATTAGGCAGTGGGAAATTTAAATCTTGATAAACTAGAAAGAAGTTTGTACTCATTTTTTATGAGTCAGGTGAATAAACAGTTAAATAACTACGGCACGTAACTTATTGGTTTTGTCGAAATGTGAATAGCAAATAGTGGGAGCAAAATTAGGAACTTCTCTTGCAATAACCATCTGTGTAATTCTAAGTAAATCAATTTAAATATATTGAATGATTTACATGACCAAAACCCACGTTTGCTGGACGACATCTGTTGAATTAAGCGAGTTCGGGAATACATTTTATTATCCTTAAAACTCTTTAAAAGCTGTAATTATCCCTTCCCATATGGTAGAAATGATATGGCATTCATTTTCTGTGTAAACTATCTGGAGTTCACTCTGTAACAAGTCATTATCTATGATGACATTCATTTGTTTCTCTGATTGAAATAAACTATAATTTCTGTAATAAGTTAAGATAGTCGTAAAAAAAATAATATAAAAGGAAATAGATTTTGTGAAAAAAACATTCTGTATGATGACTATTATTATGGTATTTTCAGCCATGAATCTGCACATTTTTATGAAAGATAAACTTTAATATAAGTAAAGATTACTTTGTTGTTCAGTATTGCAAGTTTCATGGCTACTAACGAAAACTTGTGTGTCCTCCTGACTCTATCTTTAGAATGGTCAGTAGAAAGTAAAAGTGGGTATAAGGCAGTATGAAATTTAAATCTTGATAATCTGAAAATAAGTCTGTACTCATATTTTAACAACATGTCAAAGAATAAGCAGTTTAACATAACAACGGCATGTCAATTATTGTCCCCCGCCGCAACGCGACGAACGGACATAGAAATGGTCTGCGTCCGTGCGTCTGTGTGTCCGTGTGTCACGTTTTTTGTTGACGCAACTCCTCAGAAATCGCTGGTCAGAATTCATTCAAATTTTACAGGATTATCACCATTAGTACTAGATTATATCGCATCGCCATTTTGATTCGTCAAATTTTGTGGGAGTTATTGGACTTTGATTATTTCCACATTGTTATACAATGGCAAATTTTTTGGACGCAACTCCTCAGAAAATGCTGGTCAGAATTATTTTAAATTTTACAAGATTCTTAGTCACCATTAGTACCAGATCACATCGCATCGCCATTTTGATTCGTCAAATTTTGTTGGAGTTATGGGACTCTGATTATTTCCACATTGTTATACAATGGCAAATCGTGTGGAGGCAACTCCTCACAAACCGCTGGTCAGAATTCATTCAAATTTTACAGGATTGTTAGTCTCCATATGTACTAGATCATATCGCATCGCCATTTTGATTCGTCAAATATTGTAGGGGTTATTGGACTTTAAAAATTTAACAATGTTATGCAATGACAGATCTTTTGGACACAACTCCTCAAAAACTTCTACTCAGATTTCCTTTAGATTTTCCAGAATTATTAGTCTCCATATGTACTAGATCATAGCAATCTATTGTCCCCCGCCGCAAAGCGACAGAGGGACACAGTAATGGTCTGCGCCCGTGTGTCCTTTTGTCACGTTTTTCAACGGGCGCAACTCCTCTTACACAACTGGACAGATTTTGCTGAAATTTTGTGTGATTGCTTGTCACCAACTGTAGTTGATCATATCATACCGCCATTTTCATTTGACAAATTTTACAGGAGTTATGGGACTTTATCGACTTAATGCAAGCTGCAGCTTAGGAACACTTTGTGGGCGCAACTCCTCGGAAACCACTAAACGGA
>MJUU01043473.1:85635-97209 GCA_002080025.1 Modiolus philippinarum | reverse complement strand
GCGGGGTCACGTGTTGTTCCAACACGTCATTTCCGGTCAATATGGCTACTTACAGTAGTTATACACCTACTTCCGGTTGCGCATGCGCATCATAAACATGTCTACATCCGGTCACGTGACTTCCGCTCCCGGTCACATGACTTTCGTCACGTCACTTCCGCTCTACGTCACTTCCGGTGACGTCACTTCCGGCTCCACCACGCTCCACCACCACAAATGCTAATTTGTTCGTCCCTATATACTACTGACTTTATCGACTTTACTGTAATATCCTTCTCTGTAATTCTAAGTAAATCAATTTGATATATACCTATACCTCTACACTGACAACTCTGGACATCTGAAAGTAAAACTTTAGGACAAGCATGATGATTTCGACTTTCCAATAGTAAACTTCCCGTTTTTGAGCAGTAATATTCCCCCTTCACCGGCATGTGGCGTGTACATTTCACAACTCATTCGCTATTGCCGTGCCTGTAGTTTGTACAGCGATTTTGTCAACAGAGCGAAATTACTGTCTCAAAAACTTATACATCAAGTGTACATTCAGTCACTGTTGCAATTGTCACTACAGAAGTTCTACGGTCGTCACCACGATTTGACAGACCATTACAATGTTTCTGTTTCAAAAATGAGGACAGATATCTTTGGGTAGATCTAAAGATTGTTACCGGACTCACTAACACCGACTGTGACAAAACCGAACTTTTCACTAGCAGTGTGACGGGTACCACGCGAGGAGCAGATCATGCTTATCCTTCCGGAGCACCTGATGATACCTCAGTTTTTATAGGGGTTCACACTGCTAGTGCTTTAGTTTTGTGGCGTTCTTGTTAATTTTTGTTTATTTGTTTTATCTTCGTCATGCTGTCTCAATTCGTGTTGCTGTGAATTGCCGTGATTTTGGATTTATGATTTTAGAATTTCCCCCTTTGCTGGTTCTTGCTTACGTATTCGTTTGCCGATGTATTTGAATATATTGAATAACTTACATAACCAAAACTCACGTTTGCTGGACGATGTCTGTTGAATAAAGGGAGTTCAGGAATGCATTTATTATTGGTTTAATCATGCACTTTTGCTCAACCCTTGATCATTTGTCATATTTGTTACCACAAATTGGGGCTAAATTGTTATAATAACCATTCTACGCAACACGAAATAATATGAACTTATAAAATATTTCAGAACTGATCTATATACGGGTAAATATTCATTTTTAAGTCGTACGTAATATGTAAAGTCTGATCATTAAAGCCTGATTTTGGTATAATACTGGAAAGACAAGCAGATACAAAGCTTTGGCATGATGAAGATTAAAGCCTGGTCGATTAATTACAAAGTAGCAATGGAAAATTTATAATCTGAGCTGCACGTGCGTCAAAGTGTAAAAATGTAAAATCATTATGTAATTTGGGACATAGCACGTCGAAACTTATCAATCCAGTATTATACAAAATTATAAGTTAGAGAAAATTGCTGTTAATGCTAGGTTATAAAGTCAAATATTGTGGATTTAATTCGGGGATTTTATTGCAAAAAATAATTCAACCGGAAGTTTGGCAAAAAAATACTTGACATAACGACCGAACAACATGCTGAAAAAAGTTACAGATTGAAACCTTGGACAAGCGAACCCAAATTAAAATCATAGTGCTCCCTTACATTTGGTAAAGTGTATATTCATCAATGTCAGGCTTAATTGTCTTTATTATGTAAGAAAAGTTTACTGTTTTCTATTACGTCAATAATATTTCCAAAATGAAAAAAATGGATAATAATTACATGAAATTACATTTCTTAAGTAACAGTTTTTTTATGTATGGAACAGAAGATTAGATCAATTTTATCTAAATTTAAATTATCCAATATAAATGTGTAAAATATTCATAATTTATTTAGTGAAAGTAATTAGTTCAGTATTTTGTTATTAATTACCATTGGACC
This sequence comes from Modiolus philippinarum, assembly GCA_002080025.1. Taxonomy (NCBI): domain Eukaryota; kingdom Metazoa; phylum Mollusca; class Bivalvia; order Mytilida; family Modiolidae; genus Modiolus; species Modiolus philippinarum. The sequence goes on along the minus strand of MJUU01043473.1, from coordinate 95,262 downwards.
GATTTCTCTACTTCAGTACTTCAGTCCTGACCCGGAAAAAAAATTATATCGGAACATAGAATATCTAAAATTTATAAAATTTTGCTAAAATTTATTATCTATCCCCTTTTGAATAGCTCTGTCATTAGATGTTCTTGATTTTTCCATTTAGATCTTTTTGGGAATTTCGTGCCTCATCAAATCTACAATTTTTTTGTCAGTGGTCTCACAAATATTTTCATTTGATATGCAGTAAAAAGACATAGGTTCTCGAAATGGCCCTATACAAAAAACTTCTGTACTTTGTTAAATACAAGAGCCTTTGGCTCGAATCACTATTCTGTACAAATAGAGTATACGACTAGTAAAGAACATTCCATTCTTACACTTGAACAGTTGAGGGGATGGACATGTGGGTGCCTTTTTCCTTTCTCTCTTCTCCTCTCTCGTTCCTCAAGGTTTGTCTTAAATACCCTTTTCTCCTTTATTCCAACCTAACTGTCCCTTTCTCATGCTCTCCATTTACAGGGAGATTTACCCTTACAGTTCAATTGAACAGTCCTACTTTATATGAGCTTGTCTGTGAAAACTTTGTTGTGATGAATTTACAACACTTATTCAGGCAATAACCAGTGGTGACATTTAATTATAAATCATCACATAATTATTTCCCAAAATAGTGCCTTTACCAAACTTCTGATGTAATCTGTCTGTAGACCGCTGTCCAATTATCTGAAATAAAAAGATCATACATTTATTGAAAAGTAAGTGAGTACCAAACCGCCAGTCTAAAAACGAATAATCCAAGTCAATGGCAGTATAAAAAATAGAGGCTCAGACACTGAGCCTGAATCAATCACCTAACAAAATGCTTACAGCAGGTGATACAAGTGAAGTTTATCCCATAGGATCCTACACTGAGAAAATAAACTAGTCAGCCTGACTAGGTAAAACAGTCATATTGATTGTCCGTTCAATAACTATCCATTTAGTCGAATATACCTATTCACCTAGTCACTTTGACTAATTAAAATAGTCAAACTGACTAATGTACAGTCATTCTAGTGTTTTGACTACTCTTTCAGAAAGATCTGACTATTTACATAGTCAGGATGACTATTTTTTTCTCTCAGTGTATGTTAAAATGTTCTGTGCTGGCGGTCTTGTTTTTATCAGATCAAAACATAATAAGCAATTTTAGTTTGACTGAGTTTGCCTCAATTATCTCAGCGCATGTGATGAAAAAGGTGTTTTCATATAGGGTTACCATTTTAAACCAAGTTCCGTGCTGAGAGCCATTCTTTTTGTAGGATCCCACCAAATGAGCAATCTTTGTAAAGGACCTTTCATATATCATTTCTGTAAAGTTTGGTTGAATTTGCTTCAATAATTTCAAAGCACATGTTGAAAATGATGTTTTTTCCATAGGGTCCAATGTCGGTCATGTTTTTTAATCGGATCGGAACGCAATGAGCAATCTATGTGAATGACCATCCATACATCATTACTGTAAAGTTTGGTTGAATTTGCTTCATTGGTTTCAGGGGAGAAGTTGAAAATGTGAATTTCTAAAACGGTCCAATGTTACACAATGTTCCCTGCTGGCGGCCATGTTTTTTGTCGAACTGAAATAAAATGAACAGTCTTTGCAAAGTGTCTTTAGTACATCATTCCTGTACAGTTTGGTTGAATTTGCTCCAGCAGTTTCAGAGGAGTTGATGAAAATGTGATTTCTCCCATAAGGTCCTATGTTAAGCAAGTTCCGTGCTGGCAGCCATTTTTTTATCGGATCAGAACAAAATGAGCATTCTTTGTAAAGGACCTTCCATACATCATTCCTGTAAAGTTTGGTTTAATTTGCTTCAGGTGTTTCAGAGGAGAAGATGAAAGTGTTAAGAGTTAATGGACGAAGGACGGACAGATGCCAAGTGATGGCCATAAAAGAACCAAAGGCAGAGGAGGGTACGCATACTTGTGTCGTGTGCAAAGGTCACATGGTTCAGTATTAGCGTCGATACAGTTAATCAAATTCATGAAAATGGTCTAAATTTCGAAATGTTTCAATTGAAAATTTGGTAATTTCAATCCCTTAAAAGTGACATGTCAAGGTATTTGGGGATTGATAAATGACTTAAAATTAACCAGTTGTATTAAAAAGTTGCATTTTATATAATTTAAGGGATTTAATTCAGTTGCAAAGTAGGTAACCCAAAATGGCAAGATGACAGTTTGAAAATACCAGTCATATATAATTCAGTTTTTTGAAAAAGTTACAGGGACTTTACTTTCAAAATTGTATCATCGAAATCCCAATACATACGACTTTTTAAAACTATTAAAAGGCTCCTGAAGGCTCCACTTTTAACAAAGTTATTAGTCGAAGAAAATGACCTAAATTGGTTGCAATTTTCATAATAAGATGTCATGTTGAAATAGTAAAACTGGTGAAAATCTCAGAAAATGTATAAAAGATATATAGAATAATCGTATTTATGTATAATAATGGATTTTTAGATATAAAAGACCGACTTTTATCAATCTAATCGGGAATTACACACGTCACGGTTATTACATGTACGTGAATGCAAATTGAATGCCGCTGAGTTCGTGTATTACACTCTGTTTATTTGTCACTCTTTGTTTTTATTAACACGAATTTGATTAAAAACAGGTTACAAATGTATTTAAAGTCACTAGGACCTATGCATATAAGTGCTATCTGCACTGACTCGATCAAAGGCGTTGTGGATGATACTAATTGTAAATGTGAAAGACTTTTTTTTTTAAATAAAATAAAAAAAAGCATATGAATATATATACAGATTAATACATGGGCATTTCCATATTGGCCTGGTTATCATCCCGAGACATCCATATTGGCCCGAGACGAAGTCGAGGGACAATATGGGTCGAGGGATGATAATCAGGTCAATATGGAAATGCACATGTATTAAACTTTTTATTACATACTTCCGACGTTTAGAAATGCCGGGCCGATATGGACCGGAAGTCGTTTATTTGCCCAGGCCAATATGGACCGGAAGTCGTTTATTTTGTCTGAGATGCACGAGGAGCATAAAATAACCTATTATTTTCCTGGGGTGTGAAAATATGGACAGTTTACTTCCGGTCATATTGATCATGCAAAAACGCTTTTATTTCTACTAAGTATGTAATAAATATATATATTTTTATCTCAGTATAACATATTTTTAATATGATATAGGTTACAAATGCCTTATATAGATCTACCTTGCAGAGACGACTGTGTTTTTGATCTTTACTCGTTGACATGCATGTACTTAATGATCAATAATCTCTCAATCGATCGATAATATAAGTCAAATATGCGTGTCGTGTGCAGAATGACCACCCTCCTCTGAACCAAAGGCAAAACCTAATTAAGTACAGCACAAAAATCAAAAATGAAGACACACATAAATAAAAATGAAAGATTAACTACATTGGCCGTTCAGTTAGCAGAAGAAAACATGAAAAGTGACCTTCCTTTGATGATCTCCAACACTGTGCATAATATGTATAAAAATCGATGAAGACAATCTTAAGTTATGCGACATAGAGCTAATTCTCAAAACATGCATTTTTTCATCAGACGGACGGACAGGCTGAATACTTTAGGGCGCCGAAAATAATATGGGTTTAGATCAGGTGCACCGGTAGAGTAAGCATCTCTTGCTTCTTACAAGACACCCACCGTGTTGAACATGTCAATTCTGGAAGTAATATAGGATTAAACACTCATTTTTAGGAAATTATCTATGTATAAACTCCGGCAGCTCCCTCACAAACTGAATAAAGTCCGAAGGACTTTATGTTAAGTTTGTGAGTGAGCTGCCGGAGTTTATACATACATAATTTCCTAAAAATCAGTGTTTAATCCTTATAATTCCAACTTCGTACGTTAAAAACTGCTTGATTCATGTCAACAACGTCTTTATTTGCTGCACTATATTTTTGCGGAGCAGATTAATGGGCAAACGGAAATATCGAAAAATATTTCCGTTTGCTATTCATGACGTTGACCAATGAAAATGAACGTTACAATCACATTTGGAATTATAGTGAAATCCAGTAAAGGAAAAAACACAACTTTAGCTGTAATGTGAAAGATTTTTGTCATCTCATCTGCATTGGAAACTGAAATGAGTATTATTCAGGTGTAACGCATCCATCGGTTTTTATCGTACAGTCGTATTGGTAAAATACTCATAATGTATCCTTTCATTCATCATACAAAACACATGTTTTTTTTTAAAGTCCCAGTTTCTATATCATATAAATAAACTTAACATGCTGACGTGATAGAAGCTTCAGACACCTTATAAGCAACTGACCTAATTGTCATCGAAATCATCAATCTCAGATAAAAAAGACATAGCGTTTCTCTTGCTGTTGACTCAATTTGTGGTTTTATGATCTCGCGCTTGCACTATCAAATACAATCGTTCTGAAAACAGCTTGACCAGCATGCCAATTCACGTACTGCATGTACAATTACGTGCAAGTACATTTGAAAAATTAATCATTAGAACATTGTGGTTCAGATCCAAATGTATTGTTCAAATCAAAAGTGAAAAGAAAACAGTTGTCGGCATATGCCATGAAACTTGATAGGTTCCTTGCGAACCCATTTTAAGTAGCGAAGTAAAAATACTGGTATACATATGTACCTTAAAAACACCTTGTACCCCTAAATTTTTATTCAAAGTGTACATGTACCCCCAACTGCAAAAAGCAGTCATGCTACAGCATGATCTAGAGGACAAAACTTAGGAGATGTGGGAACATAAGGGGAAAGGTAATTCTTAGGGGTGTGCAGATACACCTTTTTGGCAAACGATACGTATTGGAATATTCTACCTTCGTTACGATTCAAACCACAATAGATTTTACAATATATTGTCCATATAACTGCGTCGCCAATACAACTGAGGTTGCTTATGACATCCCGGAAAAAACACAGGAGGAAAAAATTAGAATAAATTGATTTATTTATTCTAAAAACGGAAAGTATTTTTTATCTATCAATAGAAAAAAGCAACCAATAGAAGGACGATAATATATTCAGGCGTGGATCCATGGAATTCCAATTAAGAAGTGAAAGGAAATTTCGCCGAGCAGAGTGAGGCGCAAAAGTTTTCGGGTTATTTCTTCATAAAACATCAGGATAATCTTTAAAATACATGATTGTCCAAAAAGAGGGGTTCCAGCCCCCAGCCTTAGAACTGCCAATGGTATTTTTTCAGTCCACATGTATTGCTCGAATCGTAAGCCGCCTTTCCAATATCGTAAATCGAACTGTCATATGAAATATCGCGATTTCGGTGCATATGGAGAATCGTTTCCTCCTTAGTAATTGTGATTTCTACATTTTCAAGTTACGGAACTGTAGCTTAGGTACTTGTTTCTGATTTGGCGGACCATGGAAAAAGGGGGTCTGAGCTCGAGGTTCGCCTTTGAATACGTGCTGCATTTTGGATACTACACAGAACAGATATATAGATCATATCAAACATGGGAACTTATATTTATTTACATGGTGCTCAACAGAAGGAGTGACTTGCGATAATGTCGATATGAACTCTGATGTTACTGTTTTTCTCGGTATAATTCATAAATGTCAGTGACGTCTCTTTCTAACTTCATTTCATGTCGAGATGATAAAGTTGATCCCAAAAACTTATTCCTCTGTTAACCAGCCATTACCAAATACCAGTGAGCACTTAATCATGCCAGTAGCGGATCCTGCTTTCTGCTAAGAAGGGAGGAGGGCCATAATTTTTCAAAAATGGGGTCCCGAAACCCAATTTCCGAATAACCCCTAGGAATTTTTAGTATTTTCCAACCTAAAGTGGGTCCGGTTTACTGGTCCTCCTACATCCACCACTGCATGCCGTCTTCAAGGCCTTGGATCGTTTCCTTACTGTCGACGAGAACTTCAGCTATTCAGGCACCATGATGTTCCCACTTTTAAAAATGGCTCCTCCATCTACCCAAACACATCAACCCGATATTTCTGGTAAAAAATGTGACAGGAGATATTTTTCAAACATTAACGTAGCTAGACTCTTCGATAGAGCACCTCCCCCTTTTTAATGCACCACAGCATGCCATCTTCCAAGGCTCGGGGTCGTTGCCTAGTCGTCGATGGGAACTTCAGCTATTCAGGCACCATGTTCGCACTTGAATGGCTTCTTCACAGGGCTACTTCATCTACCCAAACACATCAACCCGTATTTCTGGTAAAAAACGTGACAGGAGACGTTTTTCAGCCATTATTAGCTAGCTTTGTGGAAAGAGCCTCCCTAAATCCACCACTGCATGCTGGGGTCCTTACCTAGCCGTCGATGGGAACTTCAGCTATTCATGCACCATGCTTGCACTTAAATGGATATTTCATTTTTCAATCATTACCTTAGCTAGCCTCGTGGAAAAAAGATGACGTCATATACAAGATTTAGCACCTTATATCCCTGAAGCGCTTTAATCGATTGCTATTTAGCATTATGTCACTAAAGGACTCGGAATGCTATATAAAATGTTAGATCCGAAATCTTATATCTTTAAAGGATAAAAGCAATTTCATAAATCATTTTGATATGAATAACTTCATAACGACGCTGAATTATTGTAGAACATTCTTTCCTTTTCTGAAAACGTTACAACGGGAATACACTTTTTTCAGATCTATTTGATAACTGCGTTTTATATAACTGAAATTTTGACCAGAGACCTCAACGACCCGAGACACCCTGCTTACTTCAGCTATCACAATCCCAGACCTTTCTTTTATATATGTAAGTTAATGAAATCATGTGTTTTTCAACATTTTGTTCCAGTCTCCCTGGAAATCGGGTACTAGAAGTGTTTGCTGCAGGAATGTCCCGAAGAGAAGAAAAACAAGGCTTTTCATTGGTTAGGGAAAAATATGGTAAAAAGTGTGCCTCGGTCCGATTGAGTGCCATTTGAAAAAAATGAATTCCATTATCGACGACTGAACTTGAAAAGCATGCATTCTATTTTTGTCACATATGATATATTTAGCAATTTAAAAGCTCGATTTTTAATATCTTGCGAGATTGAGCATTTTATTCATACAGCATCAGTAAGGGATTACTGGTAACATAATATCAGTTATAAGGGTCATACATATTAGGGAAAAGCACTATCAAATACATGCATGTTTTCGAAAATTCCATCATGAAAATTTACATTTTGAATTTTGTATGACGCAGTCTAATCCGTGTTAGGACAATTTGTAACAATTTGTAACAACATAGTTTATAAATAGCACACTATAGATGGGCTATAAAAAATCGAGATATCAATATTTCAAGAATTTTTTTCTACAAATTTAAGGATCGGTAACCAATAATTCNTTTTTTTTTTTTTTTTTTTTTTTTTTGCATGCATGTTCCTGCACATGTTCAATGCATTTTACAATCTCCGGTTACTTTCACTTTGACATTGATGATGATAAACTACGCATGCAGTTTACATGGTATATAACAATCTTTTAAATAACGATTTGCTGTTATGACTTTATTATCACGGTTTTATATTCTCTTTTAATTGGGAATTCAATCCGGTTGTGTGCAGCTATGGTAAAAAGAAAAAAAAGAAAACTATTGCCCATTGCCAATCAGCTGAACCCATAAGGAGAGTTGCTCAGCTACAAATGAAACTTCGAAAAGGAAGGGGGAGGCAAATTAGTTTCATTAGCAGGTTAATTGTCTTGAATGTTCCCGAAAACAGTTAACAGTTAAAATCTGTTTTGACTGACTATGCTCCCTCTTACATAAGTTGTCGGGGCTCGTTCAGATAATAGGTCTCGGGTGACCGGATTATCATCGGGAAAATAACCCGATGATCCAGGCATAATGGTGACATCACAAAAAACGGGAAATTTTAGGAAATTGTGTTGGAGGCTAGCTTTATGGCATAGGTATATGTCAATGCTGGTTTTACTTCGCTTTGAACCATTTATTAAGGACATGGAAAATGTATAATCTGCATTTCTATATAACAAGATTTTCAGGTTTAAATTATCGAAATTAGTAGGAAACACAAAAATGCACAGAATCTAGGAGGTCATTACGCAAACAATTTCTAATTTTTTTCTTGATGTGAGAACGGAAAATAATGTTTTGGAAATCAGTTTTTTAAGTTAGGATATAAAAACAACATAACACAAACACCTTCATTTTGCAGATCAGCAAGGCAAACTTATTTATTGCAATTATTTTAAATTGCTGCTATTAACCGGGAAGCTATTTTAAAAAGCTACACTTCTTAGAATTGATTTGATTAGATATTTTTACCACCATTGGTTGTCGATAGACGCCATTTTGTGTATTTGGGGTATTTAACTTGAATGAAATATTTATTCATTTAGAAAGGTCGTATTTTATAAAAAGGTAAGTTTAACCATAGTATACTCTTATTTTTTTTCAAATAAAGATTCGAACCATTGAGAGTTAACAACACATCTCACTTCGTTCCTTATAAAATGTAGCAATGTAATTCAAAACTTATTAAATTTCATTGCTTGCGATTAAAATCAAGTATTGTCGAAAACAAAATATTGGTAAATGATGTAGGTGAAATAGTCAGCAATTTCAATAAAAATCATTTGTGAGTATACAGGGCAATGTGTTAAGTGTCTGCTTTTGAGACAAGAAATTATTAAGACTTTCATATGAAAACAATTCTGCTGTACCACTGCATTAAAAGCACAAATCCTTGATAATCTTTTCATAGGAAATTTACTTAGGGTGAATTTCTGCTCGTTACTAAAGGTTGATACCCTGTAATTCTACTGTTTCCCTTATATGATTCATAATTCATAGATATATTGAAATAAAAAAATCATCCCCCGCCTAAAAAAGAAAAATGTGAATATGTACACAATATCTGGCTTGTACACATTTGAGAAAGTACACGTATATCATTGTAATTTTTTGTCTGCTATATAAATTGTATTCAGTTATGGCGTCACGGTGTTTAAGCACAGCTATTTAAAATAACATTGACAAAAATCAATAATTGGTTTTAACGCCAACTGATTTTTAAATCTGATATAAAGATATAGTAAGATCATATACATAATATTAAATGAACTAACGCAGATTGATACTACGAAAGCCGAGAAGGACCACTCAAAATTCAAGAAAGGACTTTATTCCCGCGCTTTTTCATTCCAACTTCAAATTTCAGAATTCAAGATTCAAGAAATTAACTTATTCGCGCTTCTTATTCAATTCGCAAAATTCCAGAAATTAAAGAATAGGAAATTTTCACTGCACTTTTTGCTTCAAAATCTAAATTTACTTCCTGCTAAATGTATAGTGGTAAATATATATAAATGTTTAGATTGATGGATAAGTACTTTCAGTTGTTTAAGGGGGTAGACCTGGGGAAGCCTAAAATTTTCCACTCGTTTAATTTTCTTAATTTTTTCAGTATTAAAACCACACATGTTCATGTCGACTTTCAGCAATTTTCAACATTTTTTCCGTCCCGTTTTATGTCTAGTTGACATCAAAGATACCCTGTTTCCTCATATTATTTGGTCCGTTCAGGACTTGATTGTGATGTATAAAATTGGCTCTAATTAAATTTGTATTT